>JAQZBX010031060.1:0-26514 GCA_029593785.1 Cabassous unicinctus
AGTCTTCAGATAAACATGATTTTTTAGTGAACAAATTTAAGGGTCTCTGAATGATTTCTTTTAGTACCCAGCATTAGCCTAAATAGTCTAGTGTTCAATGTAAACCAAATCCCCTTGAGGTAACAACAGTTTCTTTTGCCAGTTTAGACAGAAAAGACATTTTCATAGAAACCTAAGGTTGTTCCCATCTCAAGAATATTTTGATATTTATGTTAAGTAAACCCCTCAGGCTAATGAACAACGATTAAATGTAATATAAAGATTCCAAGATCACCTCACATCTTAGACTCTGAAAGTGAAATACATGGAATACAATTCCAATTTACAAGGGCCAAAGAGAGATGAAATGCCAGGCACTATATTGCATTACTGAAGAGAGGTTTAAAAAAAAATCTGTGGCAAATGATTGGAGGTAGTTGAAATGTTCTGTAATGTGGAGAGCTGTCAGCATCCCCATTTTAAATTACCACTCAGATTACCATCTGCAACCTGATTTGGGAATCTGCTTAAATTGTAACTCTCTTGCCTTATTTCTTATTTTCAAATCAGATTGGATAATCTAAACCTCTGCATTTCAGACAAAATAGCTAAACTTACAAAACCATCCAATAAGCCACTCTATTTCTAATACAATGGTGTAAAAAATGACACATGGTTAGAAAAGAAAGCAGCAACTTCCTCACTGAGCAGGCTACAAGAGTCGTGAGGCTCACTTTGATTTGGCTTCTTCCAAATGAGAAAAGGCAGAGAAGGATAAAGAAGCAGCATTGTGATAAGGGATCTGGACACATCAATGATGTCCTGGCAACTTCACCTGCAGGATGGCACCAAAACAATTTAAGGAAATTGTGTGCTTCTCCTTGCTTACTTCCAGACAAAATCTTCAAAAAAACAAGGAAACAACAGAGAAAGAATGTCTTTTTATATTATAGCCCTTCATTTTAAGCATTTAGCTATTTTACTCTTCCTAAAATATCCAATTACAGTTGGATTTGGCAAACTATTTAAAATTTCCCCTTGACTATAATATTTATTTAGCCTTGAATTCAAACACATATTTTGTCAGGAAGGGATATTTACTTAGTCATTCAATAAATATTGGAGGAATACTTAATCTGTCCCAGGACCTCCCCCAGGGGTTAAGAATACAATTGTGAACAAGTCAGACAAAAGCAGCATAGAACTACCTGTTTACTCCAGAATTTCTTCACTCTAATAAAAGAAAATTAGATTGTGGATAATAGCACATAGTAACTAGAAAGGACTTAAAAGAGAATCTTCCTTTTTCCTTCCTCCTTCCCCTCCCTTCCTATCTCCTTCCCTCCTTTCTTTCTTTTTCTTTTTCTTTGCCCTTTCTTTCTCTCCCCCAACTCTCTCCCTATTTCCCATTCCATTTCCATCTCCCTCTCCCTCTCTCTCCCTTTACTCTCCTCTTCCTTTATATATCCCTAATACTTTACAGAGAGCCTGGAACCTTATAAATGTTCAGTAAGTAAGTAGTGTTGTTGCATGGTCATTTTGATTGAGGTCTAATGTTTAGTATGTACAACACATTAGCCACTAGTACCTTGAAATGTGTCTCATCTGAATTGAGATGAGCTGTAAGTGTAAAATATCCACCAAATTTCCATGATTTAGCAGGAAAAAATGTTTTTAAAAATCATGATTAATTTTCTCATATTGATTACATATTGAAATGATAATATTTTGAGGTAGTGGCAATATATTAATAAAATTAATTGCATCTCTTTCTTTGTACTTTTTTAATGAGGCTATGAGAAATTTTTAAATTATTTGTATGGCTGCATTTTATTTCTATTGGACAGCATACTCTGGAGAGATAATGTGGTTAGCAGATGCTCAGATAGCTAAGTGTGACAGAGTTAATAACAGAACCTGTATCTCCTAAATCCAGCCTCATGTTTTGTTTTATTTCATCTTTTTTTCAAAATTTGAATGAGAGAAATCCTTAGCAATGGGAATCTTGCCAATACCTATGACAAAAAGAAGGCCACAATCAGCAGTGCTGCAAAATAGACATAATTTATAATTATGAACACATTAAAACACAATATGCTTACACATTCTTAGAGTTCAAAAGACTCATCCAAGCCAGAGGTACAAATACGCTGGAAGCAAGGAGAAGATATAATATGGTGAATGAGATAAGTAAGACATGAAACAAAGATGAAGAGTATGTCATTAAACAGTTATATAATTTAAAGGAGGAAAAAACTATTCTAATTTGAGCTCATCCAGCATTATGAAAATCAATTTAAGAATAATGGTATGCCACTAAATAAATGCATTGTCATCTTTCCTCTAGTGATTTCAGACCTTGGTTTCACTACACTTTACACGTCCATAAGCCATGCAAGTAGAAGTATGCACATATGCATGTATGCACACATACATATCTTGAAAGCAAAATTACAAGGGGAATAAAAAGTGTCCTGAAAATAAAACAGCATTTTGTAGTCATAGCAACCCCAACTTTTAATATGCAACACTAAAGGAAGAAGAGCTCATCAGGAATTACAGCAAGTTGTTATAGCAACCAAAATAAGGGTTTACAGAAACAAGTTTGCATTAAAATAGCCAGAGGGTTATAATGGTAAAAGACTATTATAAAAATACATCTTTGAAGCCCAAAGGCTTATTTTTTTTCTTTGTTTTAATCAGGATTTATGTCTTCTGCTTCATTAGAACAAAGCATTTCCTCAGGTAATCCTCCTAACAAAATACAGAAGTAGTGACAACCAGGAAGGATATGGTTTTGTAATACCTGGTGATAAACAGTAAGACCAAATTAGTTCATTGGAACTAATAATTTGATCTTTTGTGGGTGATGAAAAACAGTAAATAAAAAACAGAGTAAAAGTAGTTAAATGGGGTTGTCTGGAAAGAAGTGGAACAAATGGGTCCAGAATAGGGTTTCTCACTTCTGCAACTGACCTTTTGGATCCATTAATTATTATCTGTGTGAGGTGCTATCTCATGCATTGCATGATGTTTAGCAGCACCCCTGGCCTCTACCCACTAGATGCAAATAGCATCCCATCCCAGTCATGACAATCAAAAATGTCTCCAGACATTGCCAAATGTTTCCAGGGGTAGAGAAGGGTAGCAAAAGCAACCCTGGTTGAGAACTTTTGGTCTGGAAAACATTTCATCTTCACTGTCCTGAATCCCATGGAATTTCAACAAATGTGCCCCAAATTAAGCTAGTGAATGAATTGCATTCTTCTTGAGAGCAAACTCTCCAAATTCCTTTAAGTCTCTGGACCTATGATTTCCCTACTTTTATCATCCTACAGCAAATATTTTATTCTTTCAACTCTTAACAGCTCTGTCATACAATGTTTCTCTTCAAAATCCCATTACCTCCTCCTATTTCAGTAGCACACTGGCAATTTAGCCTATGAGCGCCTCTACACGAACAAAAAAGTAGAGACCATAACTTATCCATTCCTTTTCCTCTCATTCCTTTTATTTTTCACATTGTTTTCCATTCATCCTAAGACTTTATCTCAGGGGTTCTTAACTTTTTTTGTTCCATGGACCGCTTTGCCAGTCAGGTGAAAACCATGGACCCCTTACTAAGTCTACACCATACTGTACATTATTTAATGAATATATCACACCTGCACCAACACATCCCCACAAGAAAAATGCTTTTTTGAATTTCAATTCAAGCTCACAACTCATTATTAAGAACTCCTGCTTTATCTTGAAAAAAAAATTTTATACTATCCCAAACATTCACCTTTCCTTTCAGTCAACTACAAAAATTCTCTGTGATTAATCCTTATATATTGACTTGAATATCATTCTTGCACTCCATTTAAATGAAGCATCATACAATCTGGGACCTCTCAATATATTACTAGACCCAGAAAGTTAAAATGAAATAAGAACATATTTGCTCAACTTTTACTGAGTGACTAATATAATAAAAGTCTTAGGCAAGGTGAAGAGAAGGATATAAAATTAAGATGTGGCTCCCTGACCAGGCAGTTTACAGCATAGTTACCAGACAGTAGTAGGTGGAAAATCCAGACAGTAAGCAACTTGAGAGCAGGGACTATTTTTGTATCCTTGGAGACTACCAAGGCACCTGACCCAAACTAGACAATAAATGACTAGTGCTAACCTCTCTGATTTAAGGCATATGCAGCTCCTTATGCTTAGTTGTTTAGAATTGTATAAATTCAAGCTATCATTTGCATGAATGACACGTGGCTCTTTTAGCTCTTTCCATCAATTTTATCTTACTGTTTTTGTCCCATACATCCAAATAATTCTACAAAGCAATTTTGCATGTTTCTATTTTTTTTTTTTTTTAGAATTTCCATTATATTATGTTTTTCACTGATTTTTCTATAAATGCTATTCTTTTGAGGAACGTCAGAGTGAGTCATTGGGTTTATATATCTTTTCTATTGTATTTTCCAACACAATTCTTACACCTCTATTACTTCTTTCTGGAAAAATCACACATACTGTGGTAGACCCTTGTAATTTCTCTTGTATCCACTATTGATTTTCTTTCCAAAGTGCCCTGAGAGAGTTGGCAATAGTTTGTAAGAAAAGCTTCTGAAAAGGATATAGTGAATTTCTGGGTCAGTCTTTTCCTCTGGAAAAACTGACAAATGAACAACTCACCCACCAACAGCTTTATTCAATACCATTTAAAACCTGAATTGTGAAGAAATATGTGATATGCCTAGGGATAGGCCAGGCTATAGTCCTCTTAAATATTCCATTTGTTAGTCAGAGCAGGTCATTTCCTCACATTGCAAATACTGTTCTCGATAGCACTTAAACAAATGGGTTGTTGAGAACTGTACTAGCCACATATAAAGTTGTCAAGGGTGATGTTAGAAGCTCACATGATTGGCAAATGTGCATGATTTGAATGAGGCAACATACAAACAGTTCTAACTTATGGATAAATGTTTAATGGTTTGCTAATAATAAAATAAAGGGCAATTTCTGAAAGGAGAATGTAATGATAAATACTTTTGATATTGTATGTAGTAATCAAATAAAAACTTTTTTTTAAAAATCTAGATGATTAGCTTAATTTTCTAGCCTAGAAGAAAACATATTCCAGCTAGGATAAGAGTGAATTTGAAAGGAAATAGAAAAATTATACTTTTGCTTGGCCAAGATAAGTCCCGTTGAAGAAGCTTGAAGCTTGGTACAGGGACAAAAAACACCCTTTCTGCCACCAGGCAAAGTAAGCAACCAGTCCAACTATATTTTTCATACATTTTACAGTCATTTTTTCATACATTATACACTCCAAACAGAGAGATTATTTGCTAGGGCTGGGTGCTGCTGTTGGAACAGTGTTGATCACTGCTAATTTTTAATTCTGCTTGAATAAGGGCTTTACAGTTTTCTCTGGAAAAGATTATTTGAAAAGCAATTTTAAAACTAGCTGGTGCTGTTTACTTATTTTATCCTTTTCCCTAGCTTTCAAATCATCAAATTGATCATTGCTTTAAATAATATTTCCAGCATAGAAAAGATAGATAACGCTGTTCAGAACAGCCAAGTGGGGAAAATACTCCATTGGACAACCTCTTTAATATCTTAAAAAATACCCCACAAATCTATGGGAAAATTAAGATATGGATCTAAACTATAAATAGTCAAAGGCAGGACTGTGCTTTTCTGAGGGAGGAAGAAAGGGAAGGAAAGGGAGGCAGATGTTCAGGTTTTGTTGACGTCCTCCCTTCTTCCCAACCCTCCCCTGAAAGATTTATTTGAATACCACAGAGTAAACATAACTTAAAAATATTATGCCCCTGATTATTTTTTCACATTTTAGGTTACACTTCATGGAAAAAATGAGTTCCTGGATCCTATAACTGCAGTATATCACTTAAGCAAAAGGGAAAGAGATGTTGAGAGAAGGGTGATTCCACAGCCCAAAGTTGCCAGATTCATTGGATATTGTGTTCATTTATTCTTACACTATGCACTCAGCAATTATTTTTTGAGTACCAACCCAATGCCAGATATCACTCTTGGCAATGTAGATAAAATATACAGCAGAAATGCACATGATTCCTGTCCTTGAAGATCTTACAGTGTAGGGACAGAAATCAGCCAAATAATCACCCAAATAAAGATAAAATAAATGACATAAGTGTTAATGTAGAGGTCTGTTATCATGAGAGTATGTAGTAGGTGAATTTCACCTAGTCAGGGAAGGCTTACCTGGAAAAGGGATGATTGAGCTAAGATCAAATAGAAGTGAGATGATCCAGAATTTTTTGTAAAACAATTTATCAAAATTAGTTTAGATCACTGATAGGTTCTACGGGGATCTATGTGATTCCATTCTGATATATCCAGGAGTACTGATTTCATCAGTCCAAAGAATTTTAAAACTGAAAGGTATTTAAAAATATGAACACCCAATCTTTTCATTTTTTCCAATCTAAGGTTTCTCATTCCACAGCCCATATCCTTTTGACCAAGTGATGTAAGAGGTTAAGGCAGTTCTGTAGTTACTGCAGCTCTAATTCACTCTAGGGGGTAGACATAAAGTCCACATTGACTATTTAGGTACCAAATAAAACCCCCACTTTAAAGGCTAGAGTAAGTTATCTGAGTGGTTCCAATAGAATGGCAAAGCATCCCAATAGACCAGAGTGGTGTGGGGCTGTCAGGATGATAATTTCCAACCCTGGATTAGATAACTTGGCAAGGTGGATTAGGCTAAATGCAAATATTTATTTAGTGAAATCTGAGGTAATGCATCATTTGAGGTAATGTCTCACAGATGCATGAGCAGAGTTTTATGGAAATGCAGGGTTAATGCACCATGTTCATTTTAATTTTGCACATTGCTCTGAACTATGTATTGGTAATATTTCACAACAAATTGAATGTAACATATATTGTGATATAATGTTAACAAAGCATTTATTACATACATTCACTTGTTTCCAGACTTTATACCCACCTGCAGAACATGGTCAACAGTCTTAGACTTAACAGGTCTTTACTGATGAAACTGGCTTCTTTTTGGTGCCAAATTTTCTCTGGTAACATTTGATACCACTGTAATTTACCTTGTGTAAGCCACATCTACATAAATTGGTAGGCTCTGATGCCTGCCCTATGCTGAACAGTATTTTCAAAGATGGCCAGTCCCCTGGCCACCTGCATCTGAATCATTTGAGATGCTTGTTAAAAATGGAGATTTCAGGGCCCTATTCCAAATCTACTCAATCAGTGGATTGACAGCCGTGCTGTATGCTCAGCTCTAGCTAGTTTCATAAACAGTCCTGGCCATGGTTGGCAGGAAGCTAAGGTAAACCAGCTGATAGAATCTGGCATTAGACTTGTTGAAATAAACTCAGTGTCCAGCCCTGGCTCCCTTACTGCACAATGAGTGGCTTGTTTGCCCAATTTATAGAACTGAGCATTTACCTTGGTTCCTAACTAGCTCTCCAGTTCTGCCCTAAGGAAGCAGGACTCCTTCCTGACACTGAGCAAGAATGCTTAGTTCCCAAATAATCATACTAATTCTCGGCTGCTCCATCTGCCTAGAAATTGTACACTTCCCACTATGTCCCTTGCTACTAAATGGGATTCTGTATAACAGCAAGAAGCACAATTCTGCTCCGAACCAGACGGATCGTATAGAACATTACGTATTTATCATCTAGCCCCTTGCTGATCAAAGTGTTATCCCCAGACCAGGAGCATGGACATCACCTGGACACTTGTTAGAAATGCAGAGTCTTAAGGAGGCCCCCGGATATTGAACTCGGTACCTCGTACACAGGAAGCAGGCACTCAACCACTGAGCTACACCCACTACCCTGGAAATGCAGAATCTTAAACTCCACCCCAGACCTACATGGTAGGCTGACAATGGCTCTCAAAGATACGTCCATTTCTTAATCCCTGGAACCTGTGAAGGTTGCTATACACAGCAAAGGTTTTGAAGATGTAATTAAATTAAGGATTTTGAGTTTATCCTGGATTATCCAAGTGGATCCTAAAATCTAATCACAGGTTTTCTAACAAGAGAGAGGCAGAGGAAGATTATACAAATAGTAGAGGAGAAGGCAATGTGAAGGCAGAGGCAGAGATGGGAGGCATATGATCACAAGAGAAGAAATACCGGAAGCCATTAGAAGCTGGAAGAGGCAAGGAACAAATTCTCCCCTAGGGTCTCGAGAGGGAGTGTGGCCCTGCTGACATTTTGATTTTGGCCCAGTGAAACTGATTTTGGACTTGTGGCCTCTGACACTGAGAAAATAAAGGTCTGATGTGTTTTTTTCTGTCTGTTCATTGTTGTTTTCATCGTCTGCTCTTTGTCTGTTTTTTCTTTAGGAGGCACCAAGAACCGAATCTGGGACCTGCTATGTGGGAGGTAGGCACTCAACTGTTTGAGCCACATCTGCTCCCTGCTTTTTTTGTTTTTACTCGTTGTCTGCGCTCAATGTCTGCTTGTTGGCTGCTCGTTGTTTGTCTTCTTTAGGAGGCACCAGGAGTTCTGATGTTTTGAGCAACACAGTTTGTCATAAGTACTTACAACAGTTGTAAGAAACTAACACACCTGTGGGAGGAGGTGTGGGGGGGGGGGCGAGGGCAGTATGGAAGCTCTAAGCGCGCTGCCCGAGAAAACCGAGGCGTGGACACCGTTTTGGCACCGAATGCCGCAACCAATCAGGAGCAGACGCCTTTGCAGCTACCGCAGCCAATCAGCTGCCGACATCTGTAGCAATCTCTCCTTGCCGTGTGCTTCAAGATGGCCACCGCAGCTCGGCACCGCCCCCTTCTAGCATATACCTTCTATGGACATAAACCCATCCCAACCAATCAGAACCCGCCCAGTATGCCTTACCCTTCCCCCGTTTCACCCCACCCCTCCCGCTCTTTATAAATATCAGAGCCCGCCTAATAAAGTTAGACTTGGTAGCCCAGCCTCGTCTCCGGAGCGTGTGGTGGTCTCCGTAATCGTTACTCATCGCCCGCTGGTAACCGGGAAGTGTCCGTCTCCCCACTCTCGTCTGCGGCTTAAGACGCAGACCCCTTCCTTTGGCTCGCTGTGCTCGGGGACGCCTAAGCCTGATGGGCCGCAACCCCCCTCCCTTCGTCCCCCGACCGCCCGATCGCCAAGGGAACCGCCCCGGGGGTGGCGATCGGTGGCGGCGGCAGGCGGCGGTGGTCAGCGGTGGTCGGCGATCGGCAGCGAAGCCTGCGAGGAATCACGCCGACACACTCCTACTACATGAGATCCATATTTTAACTAGATCCATACGTGGTATACACATTGAAATTGGAGAAGCACTGACCTAGCCACACAAGAACTCCCAATCAACTCTGTCTCCTTCACTTCTTTGGACTATTTTATCTGAAGAGCCATCCTCTTTCTCAGGAATCAGTCTATAGCTAGGACAGTTTTCTAGCCCAGTTCTCCCTAGTTTCTGATAATTCCAGTTCCCGCCTGACTACCACTTGGGTGCAAACACGATTATAGCTGATCTCTAAGATACAAGAAAATGAATGCTTAATAACCAGCTATCAATTATCAACTGACACTTGGAATTAGGTCTAGCTTGCCTTCAACATAGAGTAGTACCTTCTTAAAGGAAATGAGCATCTCTTTTGAAGACAGTCTATCCTGTGTATGACAAATGCATTGCCAAGAGGCTTCAATGTGCTATATATAGGTTGTTTTAGTGGTGGTACTGAGAAAGCTCAATAGGATAAACTACATTTGAAGAGAACTCCAAATTCCTGATATGCTCCCTGAAGACTGTATTTATTTTAAGTGGAATCATGGCATTCTTGTGTTTAAATTATTAAACTGCATTAAGCTAAAACAATTATTTCCTGACAAAAGAACAATAAATTAATCAGAATGTACACAATGCTTACATCAATACCAGCCTCTTACATTGATAATGATGACTTAATATTAAACGCAGGGAAGCTTAAATGAGGAGCAAAACCATCACACTCTAGAGTAAAAAGAATGGGCCCCATTCCAATCGGCTGTATCCAAAATTGGTGGCCCTAATTATTTGAAATTTAAAGGACAATTCTGGTGAGGAAACATTATATATATTTCCTTCATGAGCCGTAATAGACAAATTGATCAGGATATTTGAGTAGGTACTAATCAAGGTTTAAAAAAGGTCCTCCTTTCACAAAACAAAACAAAACAAAACAAAAACAAAAAACAAAAGCAAACAAGCAATGCCAGTGAGTCCCAGCCATGCACGGATTTACTAGATTTTATGTTCAGACTAAAACTCGAGATGGGAAGCCAAAGGGGATGTGGCCTGGGTTTATTGTGAATGTATGGCGCCTGCTGTTTTTGGCTAGTCCTGGAGACTGACAATGGCCATGGAATCCTCTCATGGGTCTCCAATCAATAATCATGGCAGGTAGGAGATGGGGCCTCTTGCCAACTTTGTCAATAAGCAAGTATTGATTGCAGGACTACGATGCGGTTAGTAGCTCTGAGCTATGGAGGTGAGGACACAGCCCCTGCTCTCAGAGATTCTGTGTTGTTTTTTTTAGTGTAGGAGCCAAAACTACCCAGAAAGAAGGAGTGATCCATTAGGTCTCATTTGTGCATTGTGGCAGGAGCAAACGTGTTTTTTTTTAATTGCAGCGACTCACAAAAGCAGTCAAAGGCAATGGACTGTAGGCTTTGCTTCAGTTTCGTCTTATCATTCAATCTTTTCAGCAATTCTTAACAGAGAAAAGGGCAGCCTCTTTTGATTTCCTCAAACCTTATTTTATTTCAACTCTAACCTTCAATCAAACGAGAAAAAGTCTCTATTCAATTTTTTTCCAGTTTGAGTGCTTTCCCTAGAGCATGCAGTTACAGAAATATGTTTCTCTGCAGACTAGCCTCCAGTAGACCTGTCCAGCAGCTCAAACTGTACTAATTAAAATTAGCAAGGCAAATTTGGAAGCTATATTGGAATGTGTTTTTTCCCCTAACAGGGGGGACTGAGGTTGTTGGGTTGCTGTTCTTTAATTTGCGTATGAGTTTAAAAGGTGCTGTTATGTGTGAAATGAAAGCAGGTACCTGACCGAAAGCAATGCAGTCTAATACAATTTGCTAATTACAAATATAGAAATAGTTTTTGTGAGTTGAAATTTCTGGATTTTTCCCCCTAATTGAAAGCCAGGCTATCAGTGCAACTGTGCATCCAAATAAACACTCGAATGTGATTTAAAGATTGTCATACATGAATTTTTACTGAAAGCTGTTTGTAACCATTCCTTATAGCCTGTATTCCAGTTTGGACATTTTATTGTTATGCATTCTTATTTAAGATAAGATGCTTCTCTTCTTAACTAGACTGAACACTTTCTGCAGGGCAGAAAAAGAGTAACATCTTACTCTTCTCTACCTTCTTTACTTCTAAAAAAAGAGTGAACTCATTCACCTATTGGTGAATACTTAGAATACTTGTTGATTAGATGGATATCTATGAAAAAATCTTCAAAAATTAAAAAAAAAACTCCCAAAATTTAATCTCCCAAAAGAATTATTTTAAAGTATTTTATTTTGTACTATGACAGAATTGATCGTGCATTTTTTGATAAAACTCATTAGGTGAGGTGATTTAATCTGTAGTAATATAGAAGCGGTGTTCCATGAATAGAGAATGAATAATAACCAACAAGTTTACATCTGACACAAGGCTATAGATTTCTCCTTTAAAATTCTTTTCTTTTAACTCAAATATGACAAAATTGCGTCCTCCCTCACACGTGCGTGCACCAACATGTTAATTTTCATTACTAACTCCTACCCATTTTCAACCCAATTCACACAATGTTTTTCTACTGTCCCTTCTGTGGGTTTGCACACTACTCTATCTGTATTCACCTCCATCAAGCCATTTACCATTCTGAATTTAAAATATCAATATCCAGTCTACACTCTAACTTTGAGTGATGTCGGGGCTGGCATCATTTGTCCACATTCCCAGTACCTACCAATGTTTGACACATAGTAAGTGCTCAATAACGTTTTGAAGGTATGAGCAAAGGTGCCCCATTTCCTTTGCCTTTTTCTGTCTAATTCTTATTGGGGTGCTAATATCACCCCCATCCACTCATGTCTAAATGTTGTATTACAGAAAAGGAACAGTAGAAAAGCACAATGCCCAGAGAGCTCACAAACCGTGATATCAGCCCTAAAATTAATACACATGGCCAAGCTTTATAAACCTTTGTGCCTGGTGACAGCTTTAGATTTCAACTTTGTACTCCTACTGCTGACAGATACAATGGCTGAGCAGTATTATAGTGGGGAGAATTGATTTTACTAATGCATGAAACAAATACAGCTTTTTTATGCTAAGCAATCAGCTTTTGGCAAGGAAGTCTGTGTAGAAAGAGGAACCTTTTATTCTTGGTGACAGAATAATTTTCTTCACTGAAGTAAAATATTCTTTTCATAATCTAAATGTTTGGGGAATGCATTAAAGTAAAGAGAAAAATAATACCCTCTTTATATGACTTGTGACGCCATAATGGATGGCATTTGGAGGGACATTGATTCTAGTTCCACGTACGACACTTATTCTTTGAGTTAAAATGGGGTTAGGGGACAACCTCCCCAAGCCTCAGTTTCTGCATTTGTGAAATGAGAAGACAGAAGAAGAAAGGTATTTTTTGCACTTCTATTAAATCCTGGATCTGCAATTTTGACCTATCAGATGTGTCTGTGAGAGATGCTGTCAATAAAATAATTTATTAAAATCAGTCACAACTATGTTGGTCTGATAAAAATTAAGTAGGAAAATCAGAGAAAGATAGAACTCTTAAGGGTTTTGTAAATTTATCCAACATACCCTCTCCCCCCCTAGCAGGGCTGTACATAAATCATTCCTCAATGATTTTCATTTCTTCCCATTTCCAAGTAACTCCAACTATGTCTCACAACTCTACAACATTCTTACTTGCAGGAAATTTCTTTCTTATATCCAAATATGGCAACCCTAAGTTCTACAATTGTCTCTTCTTCCAGTGGATAATACCATTTATTGATCCTTTGTCTTTTTAGCTTTCCTTTTTACCTCTTGACTCCCTTACAAGTTTTCCACCGGAAAGTATAAGCATATTTCCAAAAGGAAAGAGAAACGGCAGGGTACATTACCCTAAAAATACCCATTTTATATTATAAATCACACAAAACAAAGTATTGCATCATTCCTTTTGTTATCTGTTGCAACACAATTTTTCCCTAGATGATCCAGACCTTTTTACTATGAAAACTGACTCACATGAGGGCGTTTTCTTCTTTGCTTTTCTTGTCCCCTTTACCAGAAGTAGCCACCAAAGTACTAAGTACATAACAGCGAGTTAACACATTCTTGACAGTTGGCTGACTCCTTGATAGGATGCCCAAGTTCATCAACATCCAATTAGCTACTCATCAGAAAGATATTATTCCTTTCTAACCTAATGATGGTGAAGTGTTCGAAGACAATATAACAGGTCATCCACATGCACTCATACAAAGTTCATACCTTATCTCCCTAACAAAGCTTGTGCCTAACAACAACAAAAAAGTTATATAAAAGTTTGATTTAGAACCCACCCAAAACTGCCTGTATATTTAAAACATTCACAATGTCATTGAGAACAAAACATTTAACTGTATTCTCGAGCTACTCTCAAAAACGATAGTGTAACTGATGTTATAGATTCCTTAGTCTCTTGACTGAAAGCACAAGCTGTATTTGTTGGTGCAGTTGTGGTTCACATAGCACAGAAAAATGATGAAGCGTTGTTTTCTTCTTCATTTTCTTCATTAACAAGGAGACCTTGATTATGTCATTTTACCAATATGCATTCATTTGTGTATTGTTCTGAACACTGGAGGAAATATTGAGTTTGTTTTTAGGATGAGATAAAAGAGCCTGGGAAGAATTTTTTTGAAGTAATGCTTCCATAACTTGTTAAGCTGCCTTTTGTCTGTTATTTTATTTTTTTAATTTGAAATAAAGTTTGAATAAAAAAAGAAACCTTTCTAGCTCTGATAATGTGAATTCCAACTCCTACTTAATTTTCTAACCATAGATTAGAATATTACAACCAAATAGTGGAATATATATTCTTCTGGAAGTCTGACTATAACCAGAATTCTGTTTCTATTTTTTAAATTATCAGACTATATCACATAAGCTCTATAATTAATTTCCTTTATTAAGAATAGTAAAATCCAATTAGATACAAATATTTTGGATCTAAACACACTGAGTGAAATCAAGGAATGCAGCTATACACTAGCTTGGTGATCAGGATCTCCTGGGCAGAGGGTTATAAAGCATATTCCTGGTCCCTACCCCAGAAATCGAATTATTATCTCTGGGGATAAGAAAGTGCATTTTAAACTGCTGCTGATTCTCATATTTAAAGTCAAGACCTCTGTTCTAGAATGAAAGATTCAAGGTGCTTTGACCCAGAGGAACAGATAAAATTGATAGGATCAAGCAATAGTGTTTTCTAAGATGTAACAAAAAAAGGTCTGTTACTAAGAAAAATGTGCACTGTGTACTCAATGCCTAGAGTAATGGCTAGTGCGTATTAGGGCTAAAAAAACATGTTTGCCGGTTGAGTAAATGAGCATATTCTAGTCTCTGCTAAGTTTGTCAAGAAACAGCTCCTCCAGGATATGGCCAATGAACTTTACGCTTACTTTACTCAGCATCTCTGAATCATTCTTTGTCTGAGTTGCTAGTGATTGGGTTACTTTGGGGGAAATTATGGCTATACAACATACAAAGGAATAAGTAAGGTGAACGTTCAGGCTCTGTTTGAAACCACATATATTTTGTATGGTTAGGATAATAAGGGAGGAATTCTAACAGTTTATGAGTACTCTGTAGGCTATGTACATTGTCTCACAAGTAATTCTCAAAAATCATTTTCTGAAGTAGTTCTGTTATCATTCCCATTTTCAGATGAGGAGACTGAGACTTAGAGATGATCCAAAATGTTTCCAGGTTAAACCCATAGTTTGTGGCGTCAGGAGCTCTAAAGTACTTGAAGCCATTTCTCTTGCAGCCAACTGATGCTGCCATTTGACTGGTATCTAATGAAAAGCAAGTAATATATGTGTAAATCTACTGTATGAGAGTAACCCTACTACCTTAAATTGTATATTATTTAATACTAAATCAATCCTAAATAAGTATTGTGTATATTTTTGAATATTAATATACTGAAATTCATTACCATGGAAAGTTGCTCCAAATCTTCCCTAATTTATCTTTCAATATAAGGCAATAAATACTTAGAAATATAGACTCTCTATGGACTCACTGTATTGTATACTTGGCTTTGGTTAAAGAGCTAAAATCCTGACACAGAATGAGGATTCCTTGTATGAAATGGGTCATTTAGTTCTAAACTATGTAAATATGCTTTAAGGAAGAATCAAAGTGTTGCTATTCCTTACAGTTTTGCTTTAGGAAAGTTCCCTCTCTGCAGTTTGATTCTTTTATTTTTCCTTCTAGAAATAAAGCTCATGGTCTTTGTATTTTGGAAAAGTAGATTTAAAGTACAGAAATCTTCCAACTAGAAGGAGCCTTTCCTACATATCTCAGATGACAAATTAGACCTCTATGAATGTACTGTTTGATAGAAAAAATGCTTAATATAAGAGAATTAAAAGATTAAGCAATACCCTTCTTAGTAATATTTGAGTACAGAGTTTGTGGAGTGATCAAAGAGTTGACTACCATCTTTACATTTTTAAAATATGCCACACCTAAATAAATACATTTCTCTTGAGAAATGTTTAGTGCACCTTGAGACATGAATAATGATGCATGTCAAGAAGGAAGGAATATAGGGATATCCTTTTTCTAACGTCCAAAACAGCTGTTAGAAACTAAATATTTTCATTGAATTCCCTTAAAATTAGGATTAGATATCATCAACTATCTTTACTTCCAGTTACTATTTATTTACTTATTGTGGTAAAATATATATAACATAAAATTCGTTTTAACCTTCATAAAGTATACAATTCTGTATCACATTGACATTACATAACCTTCACCATTATTTATTTCTGGACAGTTAGTAATATTTTAATTGGCTAAAGAATGTGAACATAATTTGGGTGTTAGTGGAAAAAATAGCACAAATATTATCTGTTATTGGTAAAAAAAAATTACTTTCTTTGTAAATTTTTGTTCAGAAATTTTTAAACAGAGCTACTATCAACATTTACAGCTCTAATCAAAGCATGGACAGAACCACTTTTCTCTGGGGGCCTTAGCACAGCTAAAGAAAGCTAACATTCTCAGAAAGCTTTGTTAAACATGAAAGGAGAATCAAAAGTAAATTGTTATTGCAGGACACACACACACACCCCGTCCCCCAAGATCTGCGGTCAACTTATGAGGAAACAAAGAACAAGTGTCTGCTCTAACAGACAGCTCTAACTGCTTATCTAGGCCCAAAGACTGGGAACAGATTCCCAGACATTTTTGCCTTCTTTGCTCTGCCTCCACATGGCAGCTATCATTTTTTTTTTTCCTGCCACACAGGTAGAGTCTCATATCTACCTTGTCCCTTTATCTGCCACAGTCAAGACTCTCATAACACATCCACCGTGCCCCATGTGAAATCTGAGGTACAAATCTTTCCTCCAGCAACTGGCAGGATTGTAACCATGAATGATAGTTCTTTTTGTGATTTATGTCAAAGTTAAAACTCACCCCTTTGGACCCATGTATGATGTTATACATGGTACATGTTTATTTTGTAAGTTCACAACTTTTACTATACACTTATTATTTGTGTATGTTCATGTATGAATGATATACTTCCATTAAAATTTTTTTTCTTTTAAACCTAGCCCTTGGGATACTTACAGTGCAAATTCATCTACACATACACCCAAATGTAGGATGGAATAGTATTACAGAATGTGTCCATTTTAGTCCTACAAATAACTCTACCTTAATGAAACACCTCAAGAATAGCTCTTCTGTCCTTTTCTTCCTTCTATTCTCATCCCACCTTTTTAGAATGTGTCCTCAGTACCTTTTGCCTGAAAAGCTACCGTAGTGTCCTAATAGTTTCTTCTAATTCTCATCCTTACATCATCATTTCTCTACCAAATCCTCAAAACTACAATTTTTCTTTGTGATCCAAGTCCATAAACTTTCAGAGGCTCACCATAGCCTAACAAATTAAAGACAAATGCTTTCCCACCTTGGCATTCAAGGTTTTCATGATACAGACTAGAAGTCTTTTCTGCTTGCTTTTGATTTCTCAATTTCTGGTAAACTGGAGTACTTATTCTTATCTGAACAACTTTTCCTTTCCTACCTTTCAACCTAAGCTTATGGTAGTCCTTCTAGATGGACTAGATCTCTATCGATAACCAAGATCTCTCTCTCTTCAAGGTCCATCTCAATACCTTTTTAAAAAAAAAAAATCCTCAAATAAAGTTAGGTACTTTACCAGTCATTTAGGGGTTTTTGCTCATCATCCCTTGAATTACTGTTAAATTAGTGATTGTCTTACCCAGACATCCAAATGGACAACAGAAGCTCCATTCTTTTCACCTCTGCATTTTCTGATGGATGAAAGTTATATAGTAAATATGATAAATGGGCAGAGATGGATTTGCCATAGATATAACTTCACTTGCTATGCTTTCCATGCCATGGGTTTGAATCCCAAAGTTACAGAAATTAAAAATCAACATTAAGGAGTGGGAGGGATGTTCATCACAATTTACCTCCTTATTTAGATCATTTCTGTCCAAGAGAAGTACAATGCAAACCACATTTTTTTTTAGGAGGTACCGGCATTGAACCCAGCACCTCGTACATGTGAAGCTGGTGCTCAACCACTGAGCTACACCTTCCCCCACATATGTAATTTTACATTTTCCAGTAGCCACATTAAAATGTAAAAAAAAAAAAAAAAGATGAAATTAATTTTAATAATGTTATAATTATTGATGCTTATTTGTCTCTGATTGTTTATGAACACCTAGAAGACACAGACTATGTGTCCTCAAACTTGATTACTCCATTTTATCATGAACTCAACTAATCAGACCCATTCTATCATGTGTTCTTAGGCTCACTATGTAAATCATGAAATAAAAGAAACTAAGTAGTAGAACCTAATAAAATATTCCCCAAATACTTACAATAATTCCTCTTTGTATGTGATTGCTATTATACTATTATGGTGTTATAGTTGTATTTTTTGTTTATTTTTATTATTTTTTAAACATAGTAAATTATATGATGTTGCGGTGAGAGCAGCTTTGGAAAAAGAAGCCTTAGTTCTGTCTCCTCCATTTCCTAGCTGAGCCATCTGAATCAAGTCATTCCCTTCTCTGAGCCTCAGTTTCCTCAACTGTGAAATGAGCACAAGTAAAACTTATTTAGCAAGATAATTATTAGGATTAAATGAAAAAAATATATGGGCATACATAATTGAAACTTATTAGGCACTCATCAGGGATTTGTTCCCTTATTCTTCTCTCTGTCTCTTTCCCTTTCCCTTTAGGTACTCCATAGATGGTGACTAGTGTATGCTGAGTTACCATTCCTGGAATTCTTTATAGCTGAATTGAATCTCCTGAAGACCAAAGAGTATTCAGATTTGGGGGTTCAGTTACTAAGAGCAGAATTTTAGGCATGGCGATAATCATATAAGTAATTTCCAACTCAGCGGGGCATACTATGAAAATGGAGATCGTTGAATTTGGTATCAATTTCCCTGGGACCTATTCCTATCACTTATTGTTCATACTACACATTGAAGAAGCTTAATGATATATTGTATTCATTTTAGATGGTTTTATAAGTTAGTCTTATCTCCTCAACTGGATTTTAAAGTTTTTGAATGGGGCACCTAGTTGTCTGCTGCTGAGGTCTCTACAGGACCCTGGCACAAAGTGGCTCACAAGGTAGCCATTTAAAAACCACTTTAACTAATTGACTGACATCAACAGAAGAATTCTATTCAAACAAAAGGCTATTGTAATGTGCTTGGCAAATGAGGTACACATCATTACAATGAGATACTCTGAGGTTTAATAGAGTTATTAAAGCACTAAAAGAAACAAATTAATGAAAACTAATTAATTCTCCAAATATACCTGAAAAATATTACTTCCAAGTGAAAGAAAAAAAAAGTAAATGGAAGCAGTTTGACTACAAATGTCTGATTAAGGGAAAGAATGAGCTCCGTAGAATTCCAGCTTTACTCTTAACTATAATTTATATTTCACCAAGAGTTCTGCAAAGCCCTACCTAAGCAGTAGTCTCATTTTAAGCAAAAGAGAGAGAAAACATTTAAGTTTTCTTAAATGTTACACATGCCACACCATTAAATACTGTGAATTAATCCTCCAAATCATTAAAATTTCACTGTATAATTTAGTTTGCCAATGTTACATTATGGTATATATGCAAATCTTAAGGGCACCTGAGGAATAATTTATCCTACTTATATTAAAATGACTTTCTGCCTCAGTTAGCACTTTTCCAGTGATTATTTCAAAATTAACTTGACATTTGCTCATGAAATTTTAAGCCACTGAAGACCAGGGTAAATGACATATTCTGTGCACTATGTTTTATTTATGGAAAAAATCGATTTTTTTCTCCTAGTTTGTTAGGTACACATTTTAACTCCTATTTTGTGCTGGAAGATTGCCAATTGTACTATCATTGTCTGATTAATTTTGTATCTGTCATAGACATTAGCACAGTTACTTGGGAATATATTCACACACATGCATGGAAAAATAGATAAGGTCCAAAACATTCATTGTGAAAACCACTTTTTCTGACACTCTTCTACTTTTAACATGTGTGTGTTTCATTAGTACCCATCAGTGATTTCTGCAATTGTATATTGAGGTGGCAATAATTGGTGCCAAACACTTTTCTGGATACTAAGACACAGTATGAACATGATTGACAAAATCCCTACCCTCATGAAACTTATCTTCTTATGTTACTGTTTACTGGATAGGTAATGCTAATTGAGACAGACAATAAACAGGTAGTAAGAAAATAAGCAAAAACATTTTAATTATTAATGTGTGCTGTAAGGAAATAGAAAGAGGATGATATGTCAAAGAGTGACAATTTGGAGTGGTGGGTATTTTACACAGAGTGGTTAAGTAAGACCTCGTTGAAGTTAAGAGAATTAGACTCAGAAATGAATCATAAGAAGCAGCTAAGCATGAGAAGGTCCCAGGAGAGGCCATTCCAGAAGGTGGGAGTATTACATGCAAAGGTGAGGAGCAAAGCCAGGGGCAGCAAAGGCGAGAGCTGAGGTGTAGGGAGGGGCAAAGTATATAGAGCTTTACAGGTCACAGTGGGCTTTTACTCTGAATGTAGTGAAAGCCAGTTTAAGGACTGATGGCACCTGAATGCCAGTTTTAAAAGATTTCTCCATTTCCATGAAGACTGGATTGGAGGCGCACTAGTTAATAGCCTAGGTACAGAAGACACGTGTTTTGGACAGAATGTCCACGTGCATATTGAGAAATTTGAATGCATTGAGGATATATTTTGGCAGAAAAGCAACAGGACCTAATCATTGCTTGCATATTTTGAGGAAAAAAAAGAGGAATAAAAATGATCCCTGTGGTTTTGGTCTGAACAACAGGGCAAGTGGTGCTTCTGTTTAATGAGATGGGAAAGACTAGGAGAACAAGAGGCTGGACTGGAAAATTCAGGACTGAAGTGTTAAGCAATTTTTTAAAGTATTATCCATATTTCACAGATAGCGAACAGAGCCTCAGAAAAGTCTTGAAATTTGCCTGAATACATATATTACAGCTGGGATTTGAATGAACTCTGACATGGAAACCTGTGCCTTTTTCATGTATTCTTCTGGCTCTCCTTGCATTCATTTTTGAAAGAATACAAACATGAATTGACAAATATTCAGATTACAAAATAGCTCACTGTTGAGAAAATCTTGTGTCCTTTATGGAAACATGATTTTATCTATAAAATATTTTACATATGACAATTAGATGCACCATGATAGAGTTAAAAACAACTGTATCTTCAACTAGACATAAGTCTTGCCAGCTACATTACTACAGGTTGAAATAGGTTCAAAGCACTGGAAAAGTAAAATAATAATAGGTGTGATCTTAATTACCCTTTGGATTTGGCAACTGATGGCATGCAACTAATCTCAAAACTAAATGGGAACATATTCAGATTTCTGAGGCTATGAAAACTCACAGTGGTAATTGCCAGCAATTCTCCCTGAGGCATTTTCTGTCTTATGGCTAACTCATGTTTTCATGTTTATAAACAGCTGGTCTTCACTGCAGGGATCACAGGGGTGCACTCTTAAGAGCCCCCAGAAAGCCAGAAGGAGCTGTAGACTGCATTTTCTCAGAGAAAATGATATTATGATAGAGTGATTAGACTTTTCCAGCTAATTTAGAAGAGGTTACTTAAACTTGGTAGTGGATTATAATATTTAGTGTAATTTTTTCCCAGTTTCATCAATTTAAGAACTTAGCAGTACGTCACAACTTAATCTCCAAATTTTAGAATATTACTTCTAGGAAAATATATGTTCTAAATTCTAAATAAAAAATGAGTTTGTGGATCATCTCAAAGGTACTAACAGCCTGTTCTTTTGAAAAAGGTCCTTATTCTTCAGTGGGTGTATTTTAAGCTGAACTAAGTCGAGTATGTGATCATAAAGAAATAGGAGACCCAGCCCTTTGTGTCAAGCAGGTAACAGTTTAAGCAATTCACTTTATTTGGTGTATCACTTTACATACAAAAATGAAAAATACCAAAGACATGAAACCTTTTTATAGTAAACTAATTTAGAAAGAGCACAGTTCAAAAATATACAAATAAAATATCATTTTCTAGGTTTAAAGGAAATATTTGGCCCCTAAAATTAATATTTTCTTTCTTCTTTTGAATGAAAAAAGCTGTTTAAATATATTAACTAATGTAGGTAAGTATGGCACAAACACACAATTCTCTTTCATAAAAATGACATGTTCAAGAAAGGGGTGGTATAAAAAACTAACAATGTTTAAAAAGTTCTTCGATACATTAAAAAACACAAAATTTGGCTTTTCATTTGAGGAACATGCAAACTAAAAGCACAAGATAACGCCATTTCAAATCCATCATATTGTCAATAAAGTCTAATAATATAATGTATTAGTAAGTATATGGAGTAATAGGGATTTAGAATTGCTGCACAAGAATAATAAACTTAGTATTGTCTGTAATATCAAAATTTGGGGGAGAAATCCCAAACTTTTTAAATAAATCAATTTTATTGATACATAATAAAGCATAAATCCACCCAAAGCATATAATCAATGGTATTAGGTATAGTCACAGAGTTGTGCATTCATCACTTCAATCATTTTTAGAGCATATTCATTATTCCAAAAATAATAACAAACAAAAAACAAACAAAAACCTCATCACCTTTCAATCTCTCCATACTTCCCCTGCCATACATAGCAGCGATTCTGTTTTTCTCTTTATTTGTATTTTGTTTTGTAAAAACACTATTATATATGCAATATCACCCATATTCATATTTTACATGAGGTTTCACTATGTTATACAGTCGCATATTACATTTTTTAGCTTTCCTTCTAGTAATATACATGACCTTAGACTTTCCCTTTCAACCACTATCATACCCATATAACAGCTCTGCTAGTTACAAACCCTATGATGTTCTTTCACCATTTCTATTCATTTCCAAAGATTTACAAAAATCCTTTTTACCAATTCCATGCAGATTAACCCTCAGCTTTCCATTCTATACCCTCATTCTATTTTCTGGTGACCTATTTTCCAATTATTAACTATGAGTTTACACAATATATTTAGTTCATAATAGCGCAAATATATACTATTTGTCTCCTTTTGTGTCTGGCTTGCTTCACTTAACAAAATGTCCTCCAGGTTCATCCATGTTGCAATATGCTTGACAACTTCATTTCTTCTTACTGCTGCATAATATTCCATCGTGTATGTAACATCACAATTTGTTATTCATTCATCAGTCGATGAATACTTGGGTTGTTTCCAACTTTTGGCAATCGTAAATAATGCCTCTATGAAAACTGGTGTGCAGATATCTGTTCGTGTCACTGGATATATACCTAGTAATGGTATTGCTGTCACTTGGCAAGTCTATATTCAACTTCTTTAGGAAATGCCAAACGGTCCTCCACAGTGGCTGTACCATTCTACATTCCCACCATCAGTGAATAAACATTCCTGTCTCTCCATATCCTCTCCAATACTTACAGTTTTCTGACTTTTAAATAGTGGCCAATCTAATAAGTGTGAAATATCTCACTGTAGTTTTGATTTGCATTTCCCTGATCGCTAGTGATGTTGAACATTTTTTTCATGTGTTTCTTTGCCATTTCTATTTCTCATTTGGACAATTGTCTTTCCAATTGCCCATTTTATAATTGGATAGTTTGTCTTTTTATTGTTGCATTGTATGATCTCCTTATATATCATGGATTTTAAACCCTTATCCGATATGTGATTTTCAAATAATTTCTCTCATTGTATTGGTTGCCTTTTCACCCTTTTAACAAAGTCCTTTGAGGTGCAAAATTGTTTAATTTTGAGGAGCTGCCATTTATTTTTTCTTTTCTTGCTCATGATTTGGGTGTAACGTTTAAGAAACTACCACCTACCACAAGATCTGAAGATCTTTTCTTAGGTTTTCTTCTAGGAGTTTTATGGTTGTTGCTTTTATATTTAGGTCCTTGATCCATTTTGAGTTAATTTTTGTTTAATGTGTGAGACAGAAGTCCTCCTTCTTTCTTTTGGATATGGGTATCTTGTTCTCCCAGCACCATTTGTTGAATAGGCTGCTCTGGCCCAGCTGGGAGGGCTTGTCGAAAATCATTTGACTGTTGCTTTGAGAGTCTATTTCTGAGTTCTCAATTCAGTTCCATTGGTCAATCTGCCTGCCTTTATGCCAGTACCATGCTGTTTTTGTCACTGAAGCTAAGTAATATGCTTTAAAGTCAAGAAGTGAGAGTCCTCCAACTTCGTTTTTCTTTTAAAGACATTTTTGGCCATTCAGGGCCCCTTACCTTTTCAAATAAATTTGATAATTAGCTTTTCCATTTCTGCAAAAAAAGTCTTTTGGAAAATCAAACTTTTAACAATAAGAAAATGGACACATCAATTGTGGTATATGCTACAATGGGATATGATATAGAACGTGAAATGAACAAGCTACATCTTTACATACCAACAAACCCTGTCTCAGTTACACTAATCCTGAAGCTACTGCCTTGTAAGAAGACAGACTTCAAAGTCACCCTCTCTCCACTTCCCAGCCAAGGGGTATTAATCTATTTTAGGCTGTTCCTTTATACTTCTGTACTTATTATGAAAACACAGTCATTTTGGAGAAAATTTGGGCATGCAAAAAAATGAGGATTGAATAGAAGAATATCTTTAAAATTGAAAATGACAAGGAAATATGATGATTATAATTTCAAGAAAGAATTTAACTGTGAATTAAAACCCAAAAATGGTAGGGTTTTTGAAGCCACTAATGACATATTTAAAAAAACAGATTAACTTGGTCCCTTGGAGTTAATACTGTAGTATGAAAGAAGAGACAAGGCAATTCCAATCATCCAATTTACCAATCATCTAATTGAAGCATGCTTGGATGTATTTATTTGTATCTACCATTAAATTCAATGGAGATATATAAAGAAGATAATAGGGATGAAGAGCAAATATGTAAGCATTTCAAAGCTCTCTTGAAAGAAAGGTTTAATAGACTATAGTTTATAAGCTTCAAGACTGTATTTTCTCTTGAAGATGAAGGTAACTGGAGAATCCTAAGAAACACCAAATCTGACTATTTGAGTGTGAGGTCTAACAGAAATGATTTCCAGATGATTAGCACCTTCATTAATAAACCAGAATAGTAAAGTCTGCGTGTAAATTGAATATACTAAATGAACATTCCAGGAAGCATGGGAATGCCACAGGAAAGGAACTAACATAGTAACAAATGATCAAATGTAGCTTAGGCAATTGTAAACAACATATGGAAACAGAAGAAAACATAGGTAATCAAAACTAAAGAAATGAACTCCATGATGTCAGCTGTTTGAGATTTTGAATTTTTTGGTTCACCAGATGGTATAATTTAGTGAATATCTTATTCTAGAAAACTCGACAGAAAATCAGCTTGTAAGTGGTAAGGGTAATAGAACGGAGAAATTTCAAAACTCATCTATATCCTCTATCATGATGAAATTTAAATAATGAACCCACTTCCCTTTTACTAGTCAGCATTTCAACAGGAGTTCCACATTCAAGGTTTCCATAAATACAAAAAATAAACGCATGCAACTGCAGAAAGACTAAACAAAATACTCTTCTGTGAGATAATGTTTTTTTATGGTACTATTGTATGAAAAAAATTTGTTTTGTTCGTTTAGTTGTACAGATTGACTCGCCTAGTGAAAGAGTACAATGTTAATATTCAGAATTTATTGTTTTATGGGAAACAATGTATCAAAAACATGAAATGATTTGTTTTACATAAAAATCCTCCTAAATGGCTTTTAGAAAAAGCAACTTTTATATAGCAATATGAAATCACACAGTCTTAATGTTTTACTGCCATTTCAGAAATTTTAAGAGATTACCTTATACTTTCTGGTAGCAAACTTCATATGATCAAGTACATTTACATATTTTTTTAAAGGTGCTGGATTTTAAAGTGAGTAGCATAAATGAGACAGAAAAATATCGTGTTATTTATACTACGGAATTCCAAAAATTCTAGTTTGTAAAAATATTCATTCTCATCATAAGACTATTTAAAAATATAAATGTATTAACTTGTCAAAAAGACACAAAGAAGAGTAAGCATGAAAATATTTCAACTGCAATTGCAATCATATTGGCCTAGTTTAACAAATTATGGATTTAACCTAATTGTGAAAAATTCATTTAGGAACAGGATATTGCTCCTTTGCATTGTTGGTGGGAAGATAAATTTGTGAAGCCTTTCTGTTTGATTGCTTAGAAAGAAGTATCAAAATATAAATTGGTTTATCCTTTGTCCCAACAGTCTATTATTAGGATTTACCCTAAGAAGACAATCTCATCAGGGTATTAAGGGTAAAAGGATGTTTTATGGAATTTATAGCTATAAAATAGAATATAGTAAATATCATCAATAGGGTTGTGATATATTCATAGAACGTAATTTTATATTACCATTAAAATGTTATACAGCTATCCTTTTTCAGATAGGATGAAGCCCATGACACATCAATTAACTAAAAGCTGTTTACATAGCAATATACATAGTAAAAATGTATTTAAAATTCTATACATATATATGTAAATGCAAACAAATGTTCATATATATTTAATATATATTTGTATTATCTATTTATATATAAATGCCTGTAAGGATATTAACAGGGAG
>JAQZBX010031061.1:0-26507 GCA_029593785.1 Cabassous unicinctus
AAAAAAAAAAAGAGTAGGGCAAGGAAGGAATTGTCAGAGATGAGGGTTGAGGTTGGAAAGTATATTTGGGCCAGATTGTGATACTGAGGAGTTAGGAAATGGGGGAGACAATATCAGACTTGACTTTAGGGCTGTAGGGTCAAGGAGGGACGAGAGAGAGCAGAGACTGGAGGCTGTTTTAACAGCCCAGAGGAAAGATGGTGAAGACTATTCTTGTAGTGCTGGGCATAGAGAGGAATTACTGAACTTGGGTCTGTGATGCACTGGATGAGGAAGAGGGAACACCAAGGAGTCAGTGGTTCTACTGGGACAATGGCAGGTCTCTGGCTGGACCTGCAGCCGGTTGGCAGATCAGGTCTCTGTCCTCAGCCTGCCTCCTTCCTCTTCGTGATGGAAAGTCTCACAGTAGTCACTGATAAGACTGGCAACAGTCCTGTCCTGAATCAATTGTAGAGCCAGATACCTGCCCAGAAACATAAGAGCTCAACAAAAAACAGCCTTATTAGACTGTCCGAGGAAAAGGTATTTCATTTTCATTTTACACATCAAGCTTGCCGCTCCAAGAAGGCTAGATTTTAGTCTGCGGTTGACTCGCTAGCAAAATGAGGGCAACCATTCAGAACTGGCCCCATCCTGCCCATCACTAGGCCAAGGGTGGGTGGGGGTGGCTTTCAAGAGGATGCTATTTGGAAAAAAAATGAAGTAGAGAGTGGGGAGGGGGAGATGTCAAAATCAGAAACAAAAAAACTCAGGCACAACTCCAAGCCTGGCTGATTCGCTGCCAGGAGACCAGGTGCTGCTGCTGGAAGCCACGCTTTCCACTTGGCATCTCCAGCCGTCATGGTGGCTGTTTCCTGTGCTTGGGCTGGGAGGGCCTGGTCTCCCCGCTGGTGGACACTGCAGTGGTTTTGGAGAGAGAGACGGGGGTGGGGGCAGGCATCAGAAGGCCCCTTGGGGAAGCTTTCTCTGAGGGCTTAAGGGGAAGGGCCTCTCCCTTTCTCCTGATAATCCCTTCCTGGTTTCTAAGCACTTCCTGAGAAGGAACGAGGGTCTTATCCTGCCAGGTAATGCCCCTTCTTCGCAGGGCAGGAACACTTAATTGTGAGGCTGAGGAAAATTCTTACTGGTCGGGCCTTCCCTGGCTCCAGCCCAAGCCAAATCTCCGCCATGAGTCTCTGGAGCCTCTTCAAGGACGCCCTCTAAATCCTGCTCTGAATTTGGAGCCATTGTCTTCTGGAATCAGAGCCCAGGCCTGGGCCTGCCTCCAGGTTGCTATTCTTTACTTGTTTTTAAGTTGCTGTTGGTTCTGTTTTGTTTCTCTGAAGACTTTGAGGAAGAAATGTGGATCTCTTTCCAACCACCCTCTCAGCCATCAGGATGCGTCTTGAAAGAGACTTCCTTCCTCATGAGAGGGCTGCCCTCCTGATAAACGGACTTTATCTCTGGGGCTGCTTCTTCAGGCCTGGAAATGAATTCTCACTTTTGTCTGATTTTTAACCCAAGTCTGTGTGGGGGGATAAGAATGAACAGATGCTGGACCAGCCAGTTAGTCCCCTGACATTTATTGAGCACCCACTGTATGCTGAGCACTGCAGGGGTGGGAAGTACACAGCGTAGTAAGAAATTGCCACTTAAACAGCTTACAGAACAGTAGGACTTGGCCTCTAAGGCCGGATAACTTGGATTTGAATCATGACTTCGTGTTTTATTAGCTGCAAGGCCTTGAGCAAATTGTCAGCTTCTCTCTATGCCTCGGTGTCCTCATTTGTAAAATGTACCTGCGTTACAGGCTGTTATGAGGGCTGCATGAGACAGTCCACATAATATGGGCTCAGTGGGTGGCGGCTCTCCTTATAGAAGAGGTGAGTGGTCGGCATTATGGGAGCAGCAGAGACAAGCCCCTAATCGAGCTTTGCTCAGAGGAGGGGACATCAGACTCGAATCATAAAAGATGCGCAGGGACGAGTCAGGCAACAGGGAGGTACCTGAAAGCTTCATTGTGAGGAAAGCTATTGTTTAAATCCATCTTGGAAGCTTTGTCCGACATCATTGTTACGCTGGCCAGTTCTGAGACTGGCACGATTAAACATTCTTCAAAGGGTCTTGGGTGTTAAGCTTTGCCTTGTGGGGGCTGCAGCGTTTGTACAACAATGAAAGGGCTAAACTGCTACGAGAGCAGCAAGGTCTGCAGTGGTATGCTCGCTTGTAATTTGCATTAGACATAATTACATTTCCTAAACATAAAAGGGAGTATTTGTGATCTGCAGAGAGGAGGCAAACACACAAAGGCAGGACTCTCTTGGTTCCCTGACCCATTAAGCTTCAATTATGGTATCTGTGTTAAACGTCTTCTAAGTGAAATAACTTGCCATAGCTCTATGCTGTTAATGCTTGAAATAATGGCATTTGCTCACCCAGTTGCATAAATATCAGCATTTATGATTTTAAATAATAGCATGTAAAAGCCCAGAAGGAATCTCTGAAGTATTTGTTGGCTTTCTTTGCCACCTCAACTTGAAATTGTAAGTTCTCTTCCTCTATTTTTCTCACCTAAGTAACCGTTGACCCTCCCGTAGCAGGTAGGGGTAGGAACGGCCACATATAACAGAAAACCCAAAATACCAGATTTCAATTTATTCAGAGAGAAGAAATCCGGAGGTAGGAGGTAGGCAGTCGTGACTGGGCTGCTTCTTTCTGCTCCACTCTTCTATCACATGGCCTCCATCCCAGAGTCACCCATGATTTAAGAAAGCGGCTGGCGCTTCATCTATCGTGGCAACAGGAAGAAGGAAAGGGGGGAAGGACAAATGAGCAAAACTTCCAGCAGAGTCAGTTTCCTTTTAAGAGTTTTCCTGGAAGCCCCACACAATATTTTTGCACACAGCTCATCTAATCACAAAGCCACACTGTCTGCGAGGGATGTTGGAAAACATCGTCTTTTAGTTGACTATATTGTCACCCAGAATAAAATTGGGGTTCTGTTAGTAAAAATGGATATTAGGTGGCAGTCGTAATTTTGGCCACACTGTCTCTTCTGTGAGGAGTTTTTGCTTGCACCATTTGGCTGTGTTTTTACATGTACCTTGCTCAGGAGAATTCTGTAGCCTGTAGTGAAGTGACTCTTTTGCCCCTGTCTCTGGTCTGGCCCCCTCAGACATCTCAAAGGCTGTCCATAGCCAGGCAGAAAATGCCAAGGCTTCCTTAAAAGGAATGCAAGATGAATGCCCAGCATTTCCTGTCTTGAATCCCAACTCTGAAATTCAGTCACGGAGCTCCGTTCTCTCAACTTCATTTCAGCCCCTTGCTTGTCCTGATGTGGGCAGCCGCCTTGACTCTCCTGTTCGATGAACACACTGGCTGCCTCATTACCCCCAGCTCTGTTTTTTAAATGGCTGAACTCCCCTCTCTCTGGAGCAGAGAATTTCCGTGGATGGTCTTTTGAGTAATGTTCCCAAAGCCCCCTTATATGTGTACTTTTTTCTAAGGTTGTAGACTCTGGGCAAACCCAGCCTGATGGGGACACCCAGACATTCAGAGCGAAGGGGGAGGGTCCAGTTATTAGAGCAGCTGTTGTGATGGGACTATAGAATGAGGAGAGGGCGAAGCGTCTTAGCTCAGAGAAGAAGCTCAAGTAAGATAACAGTTTTCTAAAACCTAGGAATCATATTTGTAAGACAGGGCAGGAATAGTTCACAGCTTCATGGTTGAGTTTTTAAAAAATAATTAAAATAGCTTAGTGCCTTTTTCCATTTACAAAATCAACACAGTTTTATTGTGGGATATTTAAAAATTGCAGATTAGCAGAAAGGTTACAATTAAAAAGCATCATGGTTTTATTATCTAGTGATTACAATAGTGAACATCTTGGGCAATATCTTTCCAGACCTTTCTTGGTACATTGACATACATACATACATTTTTAAATAAAATTGGCTTAAAATGAATACTGTTTTATACTATGCTCTTTGGATTTAATAATATAGCATGGACATTTTTCATTGTCAATAAATATTAATCTACTTTAGGGTGATGGTATTCCATTGAATAGATACCATGATTTCATTTACCAGTCTACTGTTACTCTTGTTTCCAGCTTTCACTATTTTAAATAATACTGTGAAGACATCTCTGCATACATCTGTGATTAGTCATTTAGGGTAAATTCTTGGAGGTGGGTAGTAGGTCTCAAAGATGCACGCATTTTTAAGCCTTTTGGTAAGCATGCCAAACTGCCCGCCCCGCCCCCCCCAAAAGTTTCTCAGCAGCAGCATAAAGGAGTGGCTTTTGGGGTGGTCAGGTCGGCAGTCTTGACTTCTCTTCTTAGATGAAGAGCTGACGCCTTGGGTAGCTTCCTAACTTCCTTAACCTCAAACCACTCATTCTGCCCAGGGGTGGTGGAGTGCCCATACCTTTATTCGGTAGTAAAATAGTACAGTAATGAGAGGGAGGAAGGGCAGGATCAGAGTGTGATGAGCTAGGATTGGCCCGCTTCTGTCAGATGGCTTGGGGAAGCAATGTGGGTAAATTAAGCCCATCAGAGAAGGAAACCAGAGAATTCAGTGTGTGCCTTTTCTCCCCATCGCCCCAGTCACTGGCTGAAAAACTGCCCTGTGAACATACGTGTGGCTTGGAATGTGTGTGTTTTCTGAATGCAGTGGTAAAACAGAGTGGACACCAAGTGGAGAGTGGAGAACCCGAGTAAGGAGAAAGGGAAGCAGACCGGGGTCACCCAGACACTGATTCTCCATCTCCTGCCCCGCGGCCAGCCTGTGCCGGCCTGGGAGCCCACCAGGGGGCTTCTCCTGCCTTGCCAGCCAACCCCGAGTGATCCCACATGGGCTTAGCCCCAGACCCCGGACTGTCCTGTTCAGGAGCCCCAGCCCTAGCTCCTGTCCTGGAGCCACCCCAGTCCCCTTCTCTGTGACTTCAGCTCAGCTCCTTAAAGTCCCCTGACTGCTTTGTTCACTTTGCTTAATGTCGGGCTTTAGCGCCTTTGGGCCCTGGGCCTCTCCCAGCTCCTGGTAACTGGAGGCAAATTGGGTCAAAGTCTCTCTGAGAGAACAAACCGTGTCTCTGATGTTCTTTGGGTCCTCTCAACCATTCTCTTTTTCTCTCTCTGGTTCTGTGTACCTGGTTCCCCTGTAACCATCCTCTTTGCCAGGCTTTTTCTTTTCTTCTCTTTTTTGTCCAATAAAAGCCCCTAAGAATGGTTAAAATGTGAAATTTTAGCTTGTAAATATGTTACCACAGTAAAAAATTTAAAACTCCATCAAAGAAATAGAACTGTACATCACAAACAGTAAACCCTAATGTAAACTATGGACTGAAATTAATAATATAATTATAATAAAATTGGCTCATCATTTGTAACAAAGGTACCACACTAATGCAAAATGTTAATAATAGGGAAACTGTGTGTGTTGAGGGGTGATATATAGAAACTTTACTTTCCGCGTGATTTTTCTGTAAATCAACAACTGCTCTAATTAAAAAAAAAACAAAAAACTGAGAAAAGAAATAAGAGAGAGGGAAAGACAGACAGAAAAGTGAAGTTCTTCATACAAGAACAGAGAGAATGATTGTCCTCTGCCATATGAGGAAAAAGCACAGAGGAAGGGCCTAGAGGAAGAAGCCTGAACCCCTGTCACACAGGTGATGTGGTCGAGGGTCACTGAGTGATTTAGTTCAACTAGCATTTTCTGAGCTCTGTTAAGTGCTAGGCACCGTTAGCTAGCAGAGATTTAAAAACAAACAAACAACAACAAAAAGACAGCCCTTAAACACTTGACCTGTCGTCAAGGAGCTCCCAGTGTGCAGGCGAGATGGAAGCAGACCCGAATATTTGTAGTAAATTGTGACTGGTTATAGAAAAGGTCAGGAAGGGTGCTTTGGGAGCAGAGGGCTAAAGGAGACTAGCTCTGCTATGGAGGGTTGGGGAAAGCTTTACCAAAGAAGTTTCATATGAACTAGGTCTTGAAGAAGAAGGAGGCGTTTGCCAGGTTGAAAAACACAGAGTGGACTGACGGCAGAAGGACAGTGATTTAGTTTCCTGGCTGCTAAAACAAATACCATACAATGGGTTGACTTAACAGGAATTTATTGGCTGAAGGTTTCAGAGGCTAGAGGGCTTGCTTCCTTCCTGGGGTTGGTATCTTCTTGCTGACCGTCAAACTTTTGGGTTCCTTGACTTTTCCACCACATGGCAATGCACATAGCAGCATCTTCTTTCTCTTCCGGGCTCCCTTGACTTCCAGCTTCTGGCTGCTCCCCGTGGCTTCTCTCTCCCATTGACTTTCACTCTGTTTATAAAGGACTCCAGTAATCCAGATTACAGCCCAACCTGATTCAGTTGGGCCACACCTTAACTGAGGTAACATCTTGAAGACATCTTATTTATAATGGGTCCACAGCCACCAAAATGCAGACCAAGACCAAGAACATGTCCAAAGTGGGCTTCACAAGTCAGTCCACTACAGACTGGCAAAAGGGTGGCTATTTGAACATTGGGTGATGTGTTTGGGGAAAAGAAGGAGTTCTCTTGCTTGAGATCCATGGAAGGTAATGGCAGGAGACAGGATTGGGATCAGATAGTGAAGGACCTTGTTTATTGTGCTCAGGAGGAGGAATTTCATCCTGCAGGCAGTTTGGAAGCCATTTGTCAGGAGCAACAGAAAGGTTGCAGAGACAGGGAAATGAGTCTTCGCGGACAATAGGGGAAGGTTTGGTGGAGGAAGGATGTGACAAAGTCGGAAGGCAGACAACAGACAACCCCAGGCTAGGGGGATTGGCATAGCAGAGGCTTGCAAGTGGGAATAAGCAAGGCATATGTAGGGGTTTGGTAAAAGACCAGCCTGCTTGGCTGGAGGATTTGTGTGGAATTGTATGGAGAAGTGAGGCTGAATATAGATCCATGTGTGCAACTAGGTGGCATTGAAGAATTTGGAGCAAAGATGGGTATATTAAAGTAGATGCTTTGGGTGGATTCATTTCTTGCCTACCTACATATGGTTTGGAGAGGGAAGAGACTGAAGGCAATTAGGTCAGTTACAGGTTCTTATAGAAATCTCCTAAATTCCATGTGAAAGAATACCCTTCTCTGGATCCTAAAGCTATTGTCATCACAGAGATTCAAGATAAATCATCAGAAAACACATAATCCCTATAGAAATGGCTTCATCAGTTTCATTGAAAGCTTTATGGAGTGCTCACATAAGACGTTCTTTCTGAAGAATATTTCTGTATCTTTTACTAAACTAATTGAACACATTGACAATCCTCTTATGCAGTAGTCTTTCTGTAAGTAACCCCACAATCCAAGTGCTCTAAACTTCAGCACAAGGAGGGAATTGTGTCTATCCAGAGAAACTTATATCTTACCTTAAGGACATCAGATAATGAGAATTATATATCCCAGAGCGTTTAGCATTTTTGCCTTGGCTGCCAGGAAGCTCAGAACTAAATTTGCTGTGTGAATACGAGGGAACGACCTCATTCTCTTTCTCATTGATTCCTGACCTTTTTTTCTTTTTTAAACAAAATCTTACTCTTTTTAATATGTGTTTGAATAATGTAACCTGCTTCAAATCCCCTTCTGGGAAATAGACTGAGTGTGTAATATGATTAAATTTGAAATGAAGTAATTTCCTCCTCTCTGGGAAAGCAGTTCTTACTTTGCTTTTCCATGCAGCAAAAGCCTCTCCCCACTCCTGCTTTTGGCCTGGGCTCATGTCTGGTTGTGGCTCCCAGCTGGCCTCAGGATCAATTCGACCTGGCCAAGCTCCTTAGTGAGACAGACTCACTCTGAGTCCATCCGCCTCTGTTCGCCGACCCTTTTGGCTTGAGATGTTTTCTATCTTTTCTATATTTCAAAGCTTTGTGGTAAATAATCAATTCAAACCAGCACTGAGTCTCTCTTTCTGTAATTCTAAAAACCCATTAAATTATATTGTTGGGAGAAAACAATAGCTGTGCTAATCATGCCCTGTGCATGTGCATCTTAATTTCCCTAGAGGCCTGAATATGAATTTTTACTAACATGTTAATTTTGTGTGTTAATCAGTAGCTGTAGGCCGAATGAATGGATTGACTATGTAAAACTGTTTGATATTGAAACAACTCCTTTTGACCCCCTCAAATTGGCTTCATTCCCCTAAAGACGGTTAAAGTTAATTAAGCACTCAATAGGTTTATGGTGTTTAAATTAAAATATATTACTCCTCATTGTGTAGTCATCAAGTGAGAAAGACATCCTCCTCCTGGCTGCCTGGCTGGCTAATGGGCTTATCAAAATTCATGATGTAATAAGAAGGCCGACAAGTGCATGAGAGACTCTGGCTGTCACTCAAGGAAAACCACTGACCACCTGTGTCCACTAGAGAGCAGAAGAGAGCCATGAATGCCTGGGGCTCGGAGAGTTGGTTTTGGGAACAGGAGTAGAAAGGCCCATTACAGGCCTGCTTCTCTCATTTTTAAAGAAAGCAATTTATTATTCTTTTTTCCTATAAATGCAGAGAGAGCCTATAAATACAGAGCTCTCTCTTGATTTCTCTAACTCTATTCGTTTTCTTTTCTTCCCGGTTTGTTTCTTATGGCCCTCTAGATTTATCTGTGACTATGTATTTCTACAGTAGCATGTGGCAGCAAGCAGTCCACATGGCTCTCAGGAAACAAAATTGCCTTCCTTAGCCTTGATAACTTTTCCATGAAATTTTTGTTGGGCGGGGGGTTGGGGGTTGAAGTCTCGTTCTTGCCGAGAAAATCACCTACATGGTGCAGAGAAAAAATATAAAATAACACTTAACTCCTCTCTCCAGAGAGACGCATGAAAGCTATAATTGTGCTCGCTGACTTCCCCTCTGGGCCTCTCAGGGGCTGGCGGTAGGGAATACTGCTTTTCAGCCTGCCACTACAGTTAGCATTCAGATCTGGGAGAATTGCTTAATGAAATCGGCAGAGTACAAAAAAAAAAAAGGGGGTGGGGTGGGGTGGTCATGGTAAATCCTGCAGGAATACACTGAATTAAAACAGGGCCCAGGTGAAGCTGATCGGAGCTAGCACATGTGGGACACAAACGGGCCAGCCCCTCTTCTGTCCAGGAAACTCCGTTCTTGACCACAAGGATGTTCTTCAGCCTGGGACAATGATCTGTGACCACTTCTGGAAACCTGACAAACACTGGTGATTCAAACGCGTTCTCATCAATGAATCTGTGGCTTGCTTCTCTTAGGTTGGCTTTGAGAAACTTGTACTTCTATCTAGCTTGTTGTGTGTGTGTGTATAGGGGGGGTCACAAAGTGGACAGAAGATCATTTCTTTATAGGATAAATATCCATGAATGTAAGACATGGTGGGAGCAGGGTAAATTAAACAGGAGTCATCATGAGGAAGCTTAAATGATGCCAGGTTGTTCGAGTAAGTTTGTATTTAAAGAGTCAGGAGTCCCCCCTAGAACAGTCTGAAAACCATCGATGTGGATAAGCATTTGAAGAGCATTGTTTGGCCATCTTCCCTTCAGCTTATCAGTAATAGCATGAAATTGTATTTTAAAAACCCTTTTGATTGGAAATGATTAATAATGCCTATACTCAGGAGCAGTGGTTTTCACCCTATGAGGAAGGGCAGAACCTGGCGGGTGTGGCCCGGGGAGGGGTGGTGGTCCTAACCCTGCTTCAACAAGGACACGCTGCATTTCCACTGTTTTACATTTTGGGGATCCGCTTAAGATTCCATTTGGATAAAAAGGTTCCGCTGCTAAAAGGGAAAAAAAGAGGGAAGAGAATTTAAAAGCACTGGTGGTGTTTTGTTTTGTTTTGTTTTGCCTTCTGGTTTACAGAGTTTGTCCATGATCTCATTTGAGCCTCACATCAGGTTTTTTCCCCGGCCAAGATCTATATTTTCAGAAGAGTAAGCCAGGTTGAGTGAGGTCGAGAGAGGCTCACTGTTACACAGTGAGTGGCAGAGCCAGGACTTGAGCCTGCGTCTTCAGATTCCAAGTTCAGGACTCCTGCCCTACAGCAGGCTCTTTACAGTGCCCCCAGCCTGTGCTCAGACCTGAACAGGGTCAGGGTTTGTGCCCCTAGACTGGGTGACACAAAGAGAAGAAGTCTTGAAAGGGAGGGCAGTGGTGATGACCCCGACGGAGGGCCACGCCTGAGATGTAGTAGCCGGGACAGCAGGAGGCAGCTCTCCGGAAGGGAAGAAGCCGCCTGGAGCATCAGGGTTGGGGGGAGCCCTTACCCCTGCCTGGCCTCTCTCTGTTGGGTGATGGCGGTGGTGGTGGTGGTGGGAGGAGAGTGGGGTGGCAAGGAGTCCTGCCCCTGGGCTTCTTTCATTTGGGGATTGTCATCATCATCCCATTCTTTCAGCTGGTGGTGAAACTGAGTCACAGAGTGCCTGAGCCAGCAGGGAATCAACTCTGCAGATCTGAAGGCCCAGGCCACAGAGGCGCCAGTCTTTCTGGGGAAATGATTGACTGTGGGGGTGTGGAGTGGGAACACTTGTATCCCATCAGCTCCCATGCATTCAGGACAGCCCTTGCTGGCAGCCTCCTTTTCAGAATTACTCCCACCAGCTCCTTTGACCACAAACCTTTGGACAGGGCCATTCCATTCACTGTATCGATGCCCCCACCTCCCCAGTGTGCCCAGCTCTTTCTTAGAGTTAACCAGTAACTGGTCTTTTTGTTATCTCATTTCTTTGCAAGGAACCCTTCCAACAACCCTCACCCAGGGAGCACTTCGGATTTTTATTTCCTTTCTTTTTAGGCTATGCAGAAAACCTTTCATGTCCCTTTGTGTCCAAGAGAGCTTCCCACTGGCCTCGTGGAATTTGCGAACCTGCCTCCACAACCCTCAGCACGGCTGACGGTGTTCTCAGCCATTCCCTTTAATTTCTCAACTCTGCCAATACAGCGGGTTGGGGGAATTTAAGGCTCCTCGAATAAGCTGTACCTTTCGGAGACTATTGGGAAGGAGTGGCAGGCAGAGGAAGGATAATTACATCTAAACTTCGTTATTTGTGCAGTTTCTTTCCTTTGTGTGTAGTTCTTTCCCCAAAGCCCGAAGAGGGGCTTGATAAACAAGCCTACGAAAGCAATTGGCCAGAAAAGAAAAGACAGAAGTCGCACAGAATAAAGTCTTCTGTCGGCACCCATTTGAATAAAACAGGTTTGTAAGTTGCAGCAGAGAAATAAACTGTTTAATTTGCTGTAAGCCAAGAAGACTTTCTGTACTTGGTCGTCAAAAAATTATTTCACGTTTAGTTTATGTCCTAACCCCCCAGTCTGTGACCTAATTGCTACATTTTCCCTACGCCGGTTAAAGGTCTTCATTGCAGTGTCCAAATGTGAGGCCCTCGGGCTGTCTGGAAGGGCCCAGAATTTGCAGCCTAGGAGTACACTCTGTTATAGAAACCTCTCCGTGTCATTTCTCCTAATTTGTGCACTTAATTGACAGCTTGTTAACAGTTCATTAGGAACACTGAAAACCATGTGGCAAAAACAAATCTATCTAGCAGAGAGGATGTGGTTCCTTCTTCCGAACCACTGTTTATTAAAAATTTAGCCAGAAACAAAATAGCATGCCAGGAAACAACCCACTGCCTCCTTCTTAAACAAGGACCTTCGGTCCCTGCCTGCTCGCTCCCTGTTTCCCCAGGGGCTGTGATGCCTCTTGGCTGAGCCATGTTCTAGCAGGCCCAGAGCCCGTGGGCCCCAGATGGGGACACAGACAGGATTCTCAGGGCAGCAAAGGGAAGACTCGTCCATCCGTAAAGGCAACTAAGCCACTCTTACTGGCTCTAGGGATTCGTAATCACAGTGTTCCTCTGATCTTTCTGCCCTCCCACTCACCACTGCTGCGGGTCCCTGTCTTTGTGGAAGCTTCTGGAAGGACCAGTTGCAAGAGAGAAATTCTTTCCTGTAATCCTAGGGAAAATCCTCATCTTTTGTCCAGGGCACTTTACACTTACTCATGTTAGATATTATCACATTATGTTACTTTTGTATCTCTCTTGTCCTGAGCATCTATGAGTGCTGTGCCTTCTCCATCTCTGGGGTTCCCAGCACCTGGCAAGCCAGATTGAATTGTTGGAGTAATTGCTTTTAGGTAATCTTTAAGCATTCCATCCTCAACCACTCCCTTAATCTCCAAATCACCAGAAAGAATTCACATTCGAACACAGGAACATTTTTTCAGCCTAAGCCTATGTGTTAAAGTGGGCTGGCTTCTACAAGATAAATTAAGTCTAATTTTATTGCATCAGATATTTACTGGGTATCTAGTATGTCCCAAGACATACTACGTCCCAAAGACTTGGGTACATAGTGGTGAACAAACATTTACAGTTCCTACCCTCATGGATGTCGCTGATTACTAATTACGATAATTACTACAGATTATAAACTTGGAAGGAACATTCATTATATCTTTCAAATGAATGCCCTCGGGAGCAGAAATATACTAAGGAAATACTCTAATATCAAGAAGTATTCTCTTTCAGAATGCATCCCTTGCTTCCCTTAAGTCCCTTCCCTGCATAAGTGGTGTGATTTGTCACCCAGAAGGAGCTAGCAGCAAGTTACAAGCTTAAGAAAAAATTATTTGAAGAACCCTTCATTTGACATCACAAGCTTCCTTAAATCTCTTTATTAGATGTTGAAAGATGTGCCAGCCTCATGCTTGATCAGGCTTTACCTGTGTAATCTTAGGGTACTAGCTGATAACACTTGAGCTTTGTTCATAAAATTGTTCTGTAATTTTTTAGTCTTATGAGGCGTCCATGCCTTAATAGCCCTGGGTTATATTCAGACTTTCAATAGAGCAGTCTAGGGAAGTCCTACCTAGGATGGGGGTCTTGTTTTCTAAACAGCATTGTGCTGGGGAAATTTTTCTCCCATCAAAGGTGTTCAGTGGTTATGCCAGTTTTCTGGAGGGATTGAAATTAATTTTGTGTGACACAGTTGTAGCTAACAGAGGATTCAGCGTTTCCCCAGTTGAATACCCACACACTAGGCTAGATAAAGTAACTAGCTCAGAGACATCATGTTGATTGCAGTGGACATTTGTTGGGGCCTCTGCAATATCTAACCCCAGCTTTTTGCACTAAGGAACCTTGGTTTCTCCTTTGGAGAATTCATCCCTCTCCATTCTTAGCCATTTAGTGTGGGTGAGAGCAAACCCTTTTCTAGGTCTTGGGATGAGTCTGAATGGCTACAACCAGTCTGGGAAGCCAGCCCTTACAGTGATTTGTTCAGAAATAAACATATGACTCAGTCTAGCTAATGGCAGAGGGTAAATCCCAGGATTTGTGGGGACTTGGTGGAAGAGTCTCTTTCTCTTTGCCTGGATATGAAATTTGCTGCTGCTGAAGCTACTTTGAGACCACAAAATGACTGCCTGGAGCTGCCAGGGGCCCTCTGTGAAGCTTGAAGATTATGTTGACACAGAGAAATGCAGAGTGGACAGAGCCGGATATTAGGTCCTTAGTGAAATGGGTGAACTCGAAGAAACCTCTCCTAGAGCTTACTCCCTTTGGGCTTTCTAGTTATGTGGCTGATAAAGCACTCATGCCTTTTACCTGTTGTTTGTTTGAGTTAATTAGGGTTCATTTTTCTGTCACTTGCAACCAAAGAACTCCTAACTGATAATTTCAGTAATATCTAATATATATTAGAATCAACTTGGCCAAGGATCAATAAATGGAATGGAATTTTGCAAAAGACAACACCTGTGAAAGCCTTTGGGAAGGGTCGCTCAGCTGTGGGAATAGCAACAGGCTCCTTTTCCTGCTGTTGTTACAGCAGAAATCCCCCTTAGGCTGATAGTGGCAGGAGTTGGGCAGTCTGCGGTGCTCGCCCTGTCTCTAGCAAAGTTCCACTCTTTGGATCTGCCCCGTTGCCTGGCATAGAGGTTGGCACAGAGTAGTTCATCCATGTGTGTTAAAGGGTGGTATAAGGAAATTCACCCTGTAAAAGCTTTGGGCCACTGCCCTCTGAGTAAGTGAGGGGGCAGGTTCTGAGTCTGAACATCACTTTGCAATTAGAAATACTGGGAGCATCCTTCGGTGACACTAGAGGGTAAGCCTTTAGAGCTGTGCTATCCAGTGCAGTAGCCAGGGCCACCAGTGGTCACTGAACACTTGAAATGTGGCTCATCTGAATTGAGGTGTGCTCTGTGTGTAAAATACACATGGGATTTTGAAGAGTTGGTACAAAAGTGTGAAATAATTATTTATATTAATTATATGTTATTGAAATGATAATAGTTTGGATATATTGGCTTAAATATATTGTCCACATTAATCTCACCTACTTCTTTTCCTTTTATTGATGTGGCTACTAGAAATATTACCATTACATGTGTGGCTCACATGTATATACCTATTGGACAGTGCAGCCCTGGAGGACTGAGACTCCCCCCACCCCCACCCCATTTTATTTGCTGTGTGTGCCAATGCCTGGCCCAGAGAGAGTTCTCTGTGTTGTTTTTGAAGTGAACAAATAAATGACTCAAGCCTGCCACTGAGGACACCAGTCAGCGCACACCTGTGGCCTGCTTGTCTGTGTGTGCGTGGCCACTCTGAGATGTTGTATCCTGACATGGCATGTTCCTGAGTACAGGACAAACCCCTGGGAGTGAAGGGGGAAGTCTCCCCTGAAGGAGATGACCATTCCTAGAGTCAAAAAATCCATGGCAGAGGTGGGCCTCAGACAGAAAAGAAACTTTGGAAGGCCAGAGGAGGGGGTCTTGTCTGTCCCTGGACCTCACCCCTTTGCGTCTGGACAAGGAGCACTTGAGGACATTTCTGGAGTGGGAAGAGGGAAGGTGGCTTCTGCCACACAGAGGCAGTGGGGAAACGGTCTTAAGGGACCCAGTGCACAATGAAAGAGAGCCAAACCTTGTAATCCAGATGACCTAGGGCTGTGTTACTCAGTGTTAATGGCCTTGAGTAAAGCCTGACCTTCATGTCACCCCCTGGCTTCTGTTGAGAGGGGACTGCTGGTCCAGGCTGGGTTGAGCTTAAGGTGGTCATGGCAGCAGAGTTTAGTGAGATGTCACAGGTGAAGGAGAAGCCCGAGAGCCGGCTGGCCTGCTGTTGCTCTGTGGACAGTTTTGGAATATCAGGGTTTGGTGCTTATGGGAGTTATCTCTCAAACAGCATATCTCTGAGATATGTCAGGCAGGACCACCCCAAACTGGTGAAACCAAAAAGTGGTCAGATGATGAGGAAGGTCACTTTTGCCCAGTGACCTCCAGGACTTGCCTGAACCCAGTCTTCCATCAACCCAGTGCCAGCAGTCCCTTCTAGGGTGTTCCCTGACCCCAAGCCATTGGACAGAGGAATGTCTTCTGTCTCTGCCTTCTCTACCCCGTATCTGCTTTGATAGTTGCATTTATTGTGTGTTACTGTATTTGTTAATGGCCTCATCTCCTGGACAAGATTGTGTACTCTTCAAGGCCAGGGCTTATCTTTATACCACCTGTCCCTGGTACGACATCTGACACACAGTAGGTGTTGAAGTCATTTTTTAAAAGAAGGCAGGGACAGGTGATTAAGGTCATGGGCTTTCATGGACAGACCTTCCTGGGTTTGAATTCTGGTTTCACCCATTGCTAGCTGGGTGATCTCTCTTAACATATCTCAACCTCTGGTATGCATTTCATTCATTCATTCAACACATTTTTATTGAGCATTGGTAGCTGAGAAGCCAAGGAATTCGCCAATCCTATCCCCAAAGGAAGTGATGTGTGTGGCCCATCAAGAATCAGGTTAGGCTCCGGTGATTTGAATCCTTTTCTGGACTTCTCCACAGCCCTAGAACAGCTCAAACGGCTTGATGACACAGGAATTAATTTTTAGGGAGAAATGATTAAAACAAAATTATTAGTTTTTATCAGGGTCTTATAAATTTTCACTCTAAAATTCAGCTTGCAATTGTCATTCCACAGTTTTCCAGATGCCCTACTGGGGAGATCTCATTCTAGGGCTGGGGAGTGATAAGTTACAGTTGTTTGGGGGGCTCTGGAAGTACCAGCTATTTATTTGAACCCTGAAAAGTAGCTTTCAGGATTAGCTATTTTTTTTTTTTTTTACAAATTATTTGTGGAAGTAAACAATTCAGTGTAGCTTGAGTGGAAAATTCAGTGTTGCTGATGTCTTGAGTCAGTGTGATGATGGCACATGTGGTGAATTGAAACTATATGTACCCCAGAAAATCATGTTCTTAAAGCTAATCCATTACTGTGGGTGTGGGTTTGTAAGTAGAGCCTTTTGATAAAGTTATTTCAGTTGAGGCATGGCCCAGGGTGGGTCTTAATCCTCTTACTACAGACCTTTATGAGAGAATGAAATTCAGAGAGAAAGCCAGGGAAGCAAGAATCTGACAGTAACGACATCCGGAAGAGAAGGGAGAGACCAGCAGATGCCGCTGTGTGCCTTGCCATGGGACAGGGGAGTCCAGGCTTGCCGGCAGCTGGTCTTCAGGGAGAAAACATGGTCTGATGATGCCTTGATTTGGACATTCTCTCAGCCTCTAAACTGTAAGTTTGTAAGCTAATAAATTCCCACTGTTAAAAGCTGACCCATTTTATGGTATATCTTTTGAGCAACTTCAGCAAACTAAAACAGCACAGAACAACAACAGAAACTTCAGAAACTTCGGGTGGGAACTTGGTGTTTACTCTTCGAGGAGTGCTGTTGAAACTTGCAGCTTTCTGGTTCACTGGTACGTTAACCGAATCAACATCTTTAAGGATGACACTAAGGAAGATTGACAATTTAATAAGGAATTGGCATTGATTCCCAAGATCAAATCGAGCACTGCTGTCATTTTTTATTGATGCCAAAGACCTAAAATCAACCCCATATCCTAAATTCATTTTAGAGGCCCATTCTTCTCTTGCCAAGACTGTCCATCTTCCTTGATTTGGTGTTTTAGCCTCTGTCCATTTCTCTTTCAACCTGTCAGTTTTCAGCTTTATAACTGAGTGGGCACTCTTCCATCTTCACTGAATTCCATTGAGAAATCTCAACAACATTACTTTCTGGAATAAATGACTTTGTTTCCCAATCTCTGATTTACAACCTCAAAGTCCTTAACTCACTTCCTAACTAATGTCGTTTTGATACCATCCAGAAGCTTTTCCTATTCTTGGTGTGTATGGTCTGGTGCTAATTGTGGAACAGAACTAGGTGTTACGCCTAGGGGCTGTTGTGAAGAATTTGCCTGGCCTTTTGCTCTTGGTTGCTGTTTTGTGTCATGTTTCATCCTTAATTCTCAAGCATCAAGCACATGTTCTAGAATGCATGACGTGGTAACTTTGATTAGAGTTTTTAGCATGCAACCCAAGAATTTCAGCATTCTTTCTTAGAAAATATTATATTATCTTCTATTTGTGACCCTTCACAATTTCTCCTTATCACACTGTTAATAATGCATGACCAGAAGTAGAAAAATATTTCCTTGGTCTATAGTCTTTTATTTTTGCTCTTGTTTGTCCTTGATATACCTCCCTTAACCTCCCACCTTCTTTGTTTTGAAACTATCAAACCACATATACTACTTATTTACTGAGAACCACAGATTGGTGAAAAATCCTGCACTTTTTAAAATGATTCTCTTCGTGTATACTGTAAGCGAGAATGGCTGTATGTGTATTCATATATGTAGTTGTCTAGTGTAATGGAATTGATCTACTTGTTAAGGTAGTAGTTACACTTACTTGAGCGAAATGCATTGCCTCTCTCAGCCTCCATTTCCACAGCTAGAAAAGGAAGATAATGGTATTTACCTCTTTTTTAATTTGCCAAAGGGCTGCTGATGCAAAGTACAAGAAACATGTTGGCTTTTATAAAGGGTATTTATTTGTAGTAAAAGCTTACAGTTCCAAGGCCGTGAAAAATCCAAACCGAGGCACCATCAGAGATGCTTTCTCACCAAAGTCAGCTACTGTTGATCCTGGCATGTTGCCACATGGTAAAGCAAGATGGCCGCCCATCTCTGCCTAGGTCTCTGCTTTCCCTCTGGGCTCACAGTCTCCTCTTGAGTTGCTCTGTGGGCCCAACCTCCTGGGGGCTTTGTGCTTAAGCAATCCTTTTTCTCACATTGTAGAATCAAATATGCTGGCTCCCTTTTTCCTCTGTCTGTCTGAGTGTTGGTTTATATCAGACTCAAGGGGTGGAGACTCAGCCTGAGTCAGGCCTCACTGGCTAGTCCAATCAAAAGCCCTAAATCAACCTTATTGAGTAATCTAATCAAAGGCCCCTCAACTGAATTTAATGGATATCACACACAGAGGAATAGATTAGTTTACAAATATAATATTTCTCTTTCTGGGATTCATAAAATAATTTCAAACTGCCACAACCTCATAGAATTATTTTGAAGTTTCCATTAGATTGCATGATAGCAAATGGCAAAAGCCAGTGATCAATAAAATTAGATTCTTTCACCCTTTTCCTAAACGCCCTATTCATAAGAAGATCTAAGTTGGAATATAGTTATGCAACGATAAGCAGACTCCAGACCGTCCTTCGAGGTATAATTACTTTGTGAAATCTGTAAACTTTTACTAACTGAGCTGGAAAAAAAATGAAAAGAGGCCAGGTATTTTAGATATTTTTCTGGAGGTTAGATTGAACAGTGCTACATAAATTAAAATTTAAAATCAAAGTAAAATTAGAAATAGAATTTCTATGAAAATTTCAAATGTTTAAACAAAACGCTGAACTATATGTCATTTTGCAAGTTTGCATTTTTTCAAAAGACCTACAGCTTACTCAAAATAGGTCAGCATTATTGTTTTGGAATACTAAGACTCACCTCAAAGGTATCTATAAATTTGCATTGCATGTGGAAAGTGAGGGCTACCAAAATGTTGATAACAAGCTTTTTAAAAAAAAAAGTCCTATCAGACCATCTTTTACTGTTGCATTTGCCCACATTTTGTCAAGGAGAATCACATACCAAGTATCACTCGTAAATCAGTGTGTGGTATAATAAAGGCAGGCAATCATGCCCTGCCTAGTTGTATAAAAAAGAATACAAAATCACAAATGCAAAATTAGGTCCAGAGCCTTGAAAGAGGCCCCTGCAAGTGAACGGCGTGGAACTAAAGCTTCAGGATCCTCTTGTAAATCTACTTCTCCAGTCCTGATAGGTACAAGAAATGTGGAAGGAGCTGAAATCCCAGAGACGGTGGGGAAGCTAGGTGTAAGACTGGTAATGGTTGATTGTCCCTCATCTCCAGTGGCTGAGCAGTTGTTGGAAAACTGAGAATTGTAAAAGATGAATTTGAGGATGAACATCAAGATCTAATTATAATTTATGTTTCATTACACTGTGCAAAATGTCAGTACTAAAATCATTTTTAAGCTAATAAAAATGCCAAGAATTACTAGATAATTTGTTTTCTATATGTAATTTACCATACATATATAGATGCGTTTTAGTGCCATATGTGGTCTTTTAAAATAACTTGCAGGGGGAAGAGGGTGTGGCTCAATCGATAGAGCCCCCGTTTACCATGTGGGAGGCCCCGAGTTCCCTTCCCGGGGCCTCCTTGTGAGGGCAGGCCGGCCCACGCGATGTGGTGGGCTGATGCAGCAAGACCTCACAGCAAGGGGGAGATAGGCAGACACAGAAAAAACACACAGCAAATGGACACAACAAACACAAGCAGCAAGGGGGGAATAAATAAATAAATAAATAAATCTTTAAAAATAATAATAATAAAATAAATAAAATAAAATAAAATAACTAGCAGGTTATACGTAGCATAGTAAGAGAATTTCACTAATCACGATCTCTCCGCTGATCATGAATCTAAGCTACCGGAAATGTTTGTATAATTGTTCCTGGAGTTCTTATATTAGCATAAGTACCTGAAGGCTGATTTTTAAAATTTCTGTTCAAATTCAGGTTTGGGAATTTATCCTTTGGCTCTTTTAATCTTCATGCTTAAGTTAGTATGTCAACTATCCTTTTAAAGTCTTATGATTCTTTTTAAAATTTAAAATGTGTATTTCCCTTTTTAACATTCCTTGAATTTAGTCATAGGTGGAGTCTGAAGATTCACGTTTATTTTTGGGCAACCTGATGGGATTTTTAGGAATAACACTCATTTTTCGCTTTTATATATTTTTTGTGGTGCAACATTTTGCTAAATGCCCTGAAACAGTTAATTCGGTCCACGGGGCAGCACCGGGCCCTGTTTCCAGGCAAATGCAAAACCAGTTTCCCTTTTCCTTTTGCGTCTCTTCCTTTGGCTCTTCCCTTGCCTGGATCCTAAGGAACTGCAGCTCGTTCCAAGCCCCCCCCCACCTCCTGTTTTGCTCGCAGGCTGCCTGCTTACAACCATTGTAATGTACAATTAGCGCTGAAGCACATGCAGATAATAAGAGAATCATCATAAAAGCACTAAACAGAGCAAATAACATTTCAGGCTGGATTTAATCCCAAATACCTGGCGTTTCAGAAGCAGGGAGGTACAGAAACCAAGAAGCCAAGTAAGACAGCCTTCTGGTGAGCTGTGGAGGATCATATATAACATAAATACACACAACCCCAGTGCCCGAGCTCGGGGATTACTCAGGACTGCATGCAGGGTGAGTAAATATTGTAAATTCGAAGCTAAAAAGGACTGGGATAAAAAGGTAAGCCTTTTAGGTTTAATGTAGCATTAAACTGGTTCTTGTGGCCTCAGGATGGCTAGAGAGACACTCAGAATAGCTGGAAAGAGGGATGCCTTCATGAGGACTGGACCCTGGGGTGTTGGATAGGACTTTAGACCAGGGACTCGAGGCCCCCCTTGACCTTGGCCTGGCTGTTTACATCTCTGTGCCTCAATTTCCTCATCTAAAAAATGGCAGTAAAAAATACTTGCCTGCATTTTTGAACAACTTCTACCAAGCAGCCTGGGATAGTTTTTCCTTAGGAATCGGATCCCAACAGGAGAGTTTTCCCTGGGGGTGAAAAGCCATTGCTTCTGTTCTAACTAATAATTAAGTTAATTTTATTTATTATGATGATTTTTTATTAGAGAACTTGTGGGTTACAGAACAATCATGCATAAAATACAGGACTCCATCCTATTATTAACACCTTGCATTGGTGTGGAACATTTGTTACGATTGATAAAGCACATTTCTCTAATTGTACTATTAGCTATAGTCCATGGTTTAACTTAGGGTTCACTGTCTATATTATACAGTTTCATGGATTTTTTAAAAGTTAATTTTAATAATAGTATTAGTTGGTTGTTAAGTGTTTACTCTGAAGTGGGACTGAGGTTCAGAGAGGTTAAGTCACTTTCCCTGGTTCGCACAGCCGGGTAGAGCCTGGATTTGAACCTGTTCGGTCTGCTCCTGGCTTAAGGAAGCTGTGCTCCTAAAGGACCTGCCCCCAGAGCACAGTCCCCACGGCGGTCTCCTCCTCCCCCTGGGTTCTCTTAAGGCTGCCCTGGCAGGAGGGTGGCTTTGGCCAAGCCCTGGTGCGCCTTTGGGAACTTCTGTTCTGCAGCCTCTCCGTTGCTGCGTCAAGCTTATGAGGCTGAGCTGTATGAGAAGCCCAGGCTTGGAGGCCAGACTCTTAGTAAGAGCAGGGAGCACCTTGTTGTCCTAGGGAACCCGAGTTACGTAAGGAAGCGTGCAAAGTAGGGCTAGGGGCTGATATATAATAAAGAGGTCTTAGTTTTCCCTTCTCTTTCTTGTACACTCTATAAGGCAGTATGCAGAGCTGAGAGGTGATTTATTAATTACATTTTCCAGATGGAATGGCAGCCTGAGGGATGCTTCTCTACCTAAAATGGACACTGAAAATGCAGAGATGCTCAAGATATAGTAACTGACCTTAATGTTTTCATCTGCAGTAAGCTTGAAAAAGCTGTCAAGTTGGAGGCAGGTGTTCCCTTTTCTGAGACATCAGTTTTATTCTGTGGATGAAAGAGTTCTTTATGAGCAACCTTCAGCCTCAAAAATGTCATTTTTATAGAACTCAATCAGAAGGCTAAATTATGTTTGCAATTGACTATTGCCTTTATATCACAAGATCTTTCTAGCTAATTTTAAACAGTGCTCTCAGGAAGAGTGAGGTAAGGATGGAGTCTTTTGTTTGGTGGAGAAACTTTGGAATTCTGCATGACATTTGGTACCTTAACTGCTTTGAGGGGCATCTTTGCCCAGTCAGTTTCCTCTGCCTCTAAGTTGGACCATGCTTCAGCACACTGTTTTTATACCCAAAGGAAATGGAGCTATTTTGCAAAGCCATAAGTGTTTTTGTTCCTTCATTCTTTTTAATCTTCTAACAAAGCTTCTGAACTTTAGAAACCAAACTGCTCGTCTCCAAAGATTGCTGGAAGTTATTATTTTTGTTTGCTCAACGTGAAGATAGCTAATCCTCCAACACATCACATTAGAGTATTAGTCCTTAGTACAAAATATACTTATTAGCTATTTTTCCAGTTTCCGTGGTGTGTATTTTAATAGCAGAAGGGGATTTGCTGATGATTAAGAAGGAAAATAGAGGGAGAAAAGTTCTTGTTACATAAAATGATTCTTTGCAGATGATTTTCTGAGGATTAATTGGGAAAAAAACAAACAGGAGGTAAATGTCCAAGATGTTTACAGGTTAAACATTCCACAAGTGGCTCTGAACTCAGCCCTTCCTGGCAGTCTCAAGGTGGCTAATTGCAGGAGCATGCCAACCGTTTGAGCGACTTCATTTTCCACGGGGATCGGCACTCACAACAGGATAATGCTTACCCTGATAGAAGTGTCACAGTGGGGACTCGGCATAATTTGCTGATATGATATCAAAAATAGCATTAAGGTAATTACATTTTGCACTTGTAATATTTCACAGGCAATAATACAGTAGAAAAATTGCCCTTTTTTTTTTTTGCACCCTGGTCATTTAATACTTTTTTTTAATGGAGCTGCAGTGAAGCTGATGTATTTGATGGGTTGTTGTTTCTTAAATGTGTGCTCAATTTATAAATGCATAAATGCAGTCATTAGTTCAACCATTTGCCTGGGATTAAAAGACTGAAAGTAGTAAATGAGAACTGTTTCAATGGGTATCATAAAAGTTGTTTTTTAATTGGAGGAGCAGAGAAAGGAGAAAGGATAAGAACCCCTTTGCCAGGGGCAGCTTGTTTTATTAGAAACACTGCATTGAGAGGCTGATGACATGGTACCTACATTCCCTTCCCCTACCCTTGCTGTGTGACTTCAGGCAAATTATTGAACCTCTCTGAGCTACCACTTCAAAGAACAGTGCTGGATGGATAGATGTCTTGCAAGCTATCCCAGTTGTAATATTAGTGATTCCAGAAAGAATTCAAAATTTTCCAGATTATTTTTTTACTTTGCAAAACATTTTCAGGTCTTTTTAAAAAAATCCTGGATTTTTATTCACCACAGTGGTAAATTTTCTTTTTGCCAAGGGAGCATCATGGCCCTCTGAATGTGGTTCATGCTGAAGACAAAACTGTATTTTCTTTGTACCTTTGAAAATTTGGCAATGGTTTCTGGTAAAAAAAAACAAAAACATTACTGATTTAACTTCACCAAAGAAACCCTCATCTTTCCTTAGTTCCAGGTGGACTTTGTGAGGAATCTTAAGTGCTGTCACTTTCGTATACCACTCATGTCACAACTTTCTCATTCATGAATTCCTTTGGCAAATCTTTATTGAACAACTGCCATGGGCTGGCATGGTGCTAGACTCTGAGCATGCAATAATGAACAAGACTCAGTCCTTGCCCTTGTGAAGCTTAATCACAATGGTGTATTTTTCATTTCAAGAAATAGAAATCCACTTGAGATAAGCTAATTTAAGAAAAGGGGAATTTATTGTAAGGATGCTAGGGCAGCCAAGGGCAGGAAGCCATGCTGGGTATTATAGGGACTGGAAGAAAGGGCTCGACGGCTTCCAGAACCTTGGTGCTGCCCATCTGCTTCATTCTCCTTTCTACACACTCACCTGCTTGCACACAGGGCCCATTACCAGCCCTGTGGCAACTTTGTGCAAATTAGGAAAAGGTGCCCTCTCCAGGGCATTCAGCTGGGCAAGGTGGATTTCAGCGCTCACCTGCCCCTAGTGTGGTGGCTCTACTTACACATGGGCTTATCCTGTCATCCCCAAATGGTGTCCTCGGTCCCTAATTCCACATGACCTTCTAGCCAGGCTGCCCATGGGTAAATGACTGTGTCTCCATGACCCAAATCCAGTTACCTTAGAGACACAAATTGGGCCAAGGGTCCATCCTTCATCCATTCGGGGGTGTCTGGGGTGAGTAAGAAACAGACACAGGATAAATAGGGCTCTGGAAGGAGACACTTATGTCTCTAGGAAGCACACCTCTGGGCACAGGCATTCCCAAAGGGGGATACACTGGAGTGGCTGTATGGCACCTGAAGCAGCTGGAACTTTGGGGAATGTTACAGGTAACTGGGTCTGGATCTGGCACCTAAAGCATTTGGACCCAGTGGGTTTGGAAGAGCAAGTATTGGATGCTGATGACAGCTGTGCTCCATCCAGTGTCAGAGGGAATTCAGAATGTGATTTTGCACGTTCTTCTCCTATAACCTTCAATTGAGACTGAGACTGCTGCCTTGGGACTTTGCATATGTAGCAGTATTTGCATGTATAGCAGTTCTCACTTGGTCACCAAGATACAAGGAAGCAGGGGTGCAAGTTGCAGGGGAAGGAACCTGCATCTGTTGAAATGGAACCCTCAAAAATCTCTACCCTGACCCCAACATCCTGTGAATGTGGGAGAAGCTCCTGTGAAAAATTCTTGCATCCATCTGAGGTATCCTTTTACCTCTCTGTCAGCTGCAAAGCTCCTCCTAGATGGGGATCTTTTTAAAGGCCTATTTTAGCTGCTTCCCTAAAATTAATGCTGAGAAGATTCTGTGTAGGAAGCATCATCTCATTGTGCTGTAAGTTATATCAGGGCATATTGCAAAACATCTGATATTTTCATTTAACAAAGAAAGAAAAAAATAAATAATTGATTCATGTAGACTTGTCCCATTGAGAAGTTGACCTGGGTAAAGATGGATCAGTGAGTTCATGCTTTGGCTCAATATCTCTGCTCCACACATGTAGTAATGAGAGATAAAAAATTAAAGTAGGAAACCAAAAAGATACAAAAGGCATAGATCAGCAGTAAGATAGCTCCATGGACCAGAAATGCAACAGAAACGTGGTGAATGAGGCTGAATTCTTGGGCTTGTGGGCTCCCCTCTGAGGGGGATAAAGGCTTAACAGGGCCATGCTCACTGCTGCTTAAAGGTGGACGATGGGACAGATGGGACGAGCCTTCCTCAGTTGTGAAAGGAAGTTAAACAGTGCTGATAACTGCCTGGGGCGATGGCAGGGTTTCTCAACCTCAGCACTATTGGCCCTTGGGGCCAGGTACTTGTTATAGGGGGGTTGCTCCGTACGTTGTAGAATGTTTAGCAGCATCCCTGGCCTCCACCTACTAGCTGCCAGCAGGCCCCGCCCCCCAGTTGTGACAAGCAAAACTGCCTCCAGACAGGGCCAAATGTCCCCTGGGGAAAATACCACCCCTGAGTGAGAAGCACAGGGCTATGGCTGAAAGAATGATGGGAGCCTATGGAGGCTGGAGAACACACAGCCTCTCCAGAGCAGGAAACTAACCATGCTGCCCACTGCCTCATGGCTGGATCTGTGATATCCCCAATAACACATATGACTGGAGCCCCCAAATGCCATTAAAAGGTCTGATTGGGTATAGCTTGGGTGGAGGTAATTGCAAAGTTGCTAGACAAGGAGACTTGAGCAGGCAATGAAAGGCAAAGCAAACCAATTAATGAAACAAGAATAGGTAGGTGTGAATAAGAAACAATTAGAAATCATGGAAATAAATATAGTCCTCAAAAGTTAAATAATAGGACAAACTCTTCAACACAGTTGAAGAAAGAACTAGCTAATTGGAAGATAGCTGAGTATTAACTCAGAATATGACACTAACAGGGTGGATATTTAAAAAAAACAAAACAAAAGAAAACAAAACATAAACAGTTAAGAGACATGTAGGATAGATCAAGGACTCCAATATAGGAAATGGCAGAGAAAGAGTATCTGAAAAGGAACTGAAGAAAGACATGACCCCTTTAGGTCCAAAGTGTATGCCAAATTGCAAGAAGTAGATATAAAGAGAAACTCACAGCTAGATACATGAAAAAGCATGTTTTCCTATTATATAGGTGTACATGCATATATAAAGCATAATTTCCTATTAGCAACAGTAAAGGTCAGCAGACAATGAAGTTCAAAGTGTTGAGGGAAAATAACTGTCAACCTAGAATTGACTACCTTGCTGAACTGTTATTCTAGAGTAGGGGTCTACACATTTTTTCTTGAAGGAATAGATAGACACATGCCAAGATTTGTGCCACATTTTGGAAGGAAGATAGAAATTAGAGTAATTGTAGACTTTGTTGTACAAATATGTAATTAAGTTGGTAGGTTAAAACAT
>JAQZBX010031062.1:0-26498 GCA_029593785.1 Cabassous unicinctus
TTATTTATTTATCCCCCCCTTGCTGCTTGCATTTGCTGTGTGTTTTTTCTGTGTCTGCTTATCTCCCCCTTGCTGCGAGGTCCTGCCGCATCAGCCCACCACACCGCGCGGGCCGGCCTGCCCTCACAAGGAGGCACCGGGAAGCGAACCCGGGGCCCCCCATATGGTAAGCGGGACCTCTATCGATTGAGCCACACCCGCTTCCCTCATTGTCTTTTTTTTGTCTAAAATTTAACCATGTGTCATTGTATAGGTTTTTTCCTAATTTGTGCTGTTTGAGAACCCTTTCAATCTGATATCTTTCATCTTCCTTTAGTTCTAGAAAATTTATTTTAATTATTCCTTCAAATATTTTCTCCTTATTGTTTCTCTCCTCACGTCCCTCCCCTCAGGATTTTTTTTCTGGGACTCTTATTATCTGGATATTTACACATCTGCTGCTATGCATTGGCTTTTCTTTTATATTCTTATATCTTATCATTTCTTGTTGTTGCCTTTTAGGAAAGATCCCAATCTAATTTTCTAAATCAGTAATTCATTCTTTAGTTGTATCCATCCTGCTATTTATCTCCTCTATTGTATTTTTTATTACATCAGTTATATTTTTAAAACTAGTTTATTTAAAAATTATTTTAAAATTATTTTTAATGGTTTCTTATTCATGCTTCACATTTATTTCCTTTTTCCTTTAGCTGTATCATGTTTATTTTAAATTATTGATACTTCTTTTCCAATAATTTTGCTTCAGTAGATACATAAAACCCCTGCACAAGACAATAAAGAGAGCCCATCATTTTTAATTGTGCAAAACACAAAACTGTGTGATATCAACATTGATGAAATTAGTAGGGCAAACCTGTGCAGCTCTCCAGCCAGAAGGCAATCTTTATAGGTAAACTACAAAAGAAGCTTCATCTTAGCCTAGACTAAAAAATTGTTAGTCCAAAGATCAAAATAGTATTTTATTGCATTATCTTCCAGTATTTAAATTTTCGTTTTACTAGCTATTGAAAAAATCTCCTTTTAGAGTACTCTCTGTACCCACATGACTCACCTTGTGAATTCCTTTTGCCTTTTATTTTGTTTTGCTTTGTGTTTTTTACATCTCATATTAGTTCAACTTTGATATTGAGAAAATGAACATGCCTTTCACTTCTTTAGAAGTTTTCACCTTTTTAAATAGCAACTTTTTCCTCCAGTTTACAAAGCCCTTTCACGTATATTAATCTTACTCATTTCTAACAGATGCAGTATGGAGGGACCTGTAGGGCTCAGAGAGATCAAGTGTGTTGGACATGATGACACAGCCAGCAAATGGCAGGCCAAGGACCAGTGTCAGTGCCTGGGCTTGGTCTGCTATGCTACAGTTAAATTGGACACTTACATTAGAAATAATTTTTTTTTTAATGTTAGAGTCTTCTGAATTCTTTGCAAAAAATTTTTTTAACAATAAACTTTATTTGTAGAGAAGTTTTAGATTAAGTTTGTAGAGAGGTTACATAAAAAACAGGGGATTCCCATATATCCTGCCCTCTTTCCCTCTCATGTATTCCCCTATTAATAACATCTTACGTTAGTGTGGTACATTTGTTACCATTGATGGACAAATATTGAAGCATTGCTTCTAACCAAGGTCTATAGTTTACATTATGATTTACACTTTATACTGTACAGTTTTATAGGTTTTGACAAAATGTATATTGGCCTGTATCCATCATTGCAGTATCATGGAGAACAATTCCAGTGCCCTAAAAATGCTCTGTGTTCCACCTATTCTTCCCTCCCCCTCCCCTCAGAACCTCTGGTAACCACTCTTTTTATATCAATGTTACAAGTTCTTCTGTTACTGCAATAACAATAAGTCTACTTTGGTCTGTGTTTGCATTCCTCCCTTAAGTTTGTTCATTCCTCAATCTTGAGGAATTTGGAATGATGATCTCCATTCTACTTTAGATTGATAGAGGGATTAGATCTATGGGGCAGATGGAAGGAACTATTTTGCTTGCAGTTGTTGATGCTCTTTGTTTTTTGGGATGGGACTTGTTCTTCATCATCATTTTGTTAGTTGTCCTGGGCGAGTTTAATGAACTTGAGAGTAGGTGTTAGCCACAACTCTGCTGAGATTCAGGGCTCAACTGGCATATGAACAGACTGAAGATTTAAGTCTCTGGATATAATGCTAATTATAGGTTCAAATAAAAGGTGTAGAAGAATCATGAGTAGGGAAATTATAAATGAGTTTAACTCTGTTATATTGAGGCAATAGATTATCATTTATTCCAAAATAAGGCCCACCAACAGGGTACTGATTTCATGGGGTTGTGTGCCTTGCCTGTAGTGTCCAGACATCTCTACAGTCCTCAGGTGCACATCTGTTTGAGTCTTTATTGGCTGTGGCACTTAGTGAAATCTGTATAAGATCTGCATAAGTGAAACTTCTGAAATGATCTCCTGACTCACTTTGAAATCTCTTAGCCGTAAAAACTCTTTTGTGTTTAATGTTTTCCTCTTTTGGTCAAGGGCTTTTTCCAAATGCATTGCTGGTTGGTGCTTCGTATTAATCCCTCAATGCCCGTGAGGCTCATCCCCAGCAGTAATGTCCCATTTTGGGGGAAGGTATTGAGTTTATTTGCTGAGTTTGGCTTAGAGTCCACATTTGAGTAACAATGAGGTTTTCCAGAGGTAGCTCTTAGGCATTAGTTATTATTAGGCTACTTTTCAGTTTTCCAGGAATAAGGCTCATAAGTTCAAGCATTAATATCAAAGGCTTGGCATATTGACCTTCTTTCTTTCATTATGCACTGACTATATACTCCAGAGATTTTTGTCACTCTATATGGAAAGTAGCAGGACTCCTCAGAATTTAATATTTTCTTGGTTTTCTTGGTTACTGTGTGGGTCTCTATCCACTGAGAAAAACACCCTATGATAACAGTCATGTTCATATCCCATAGAGGCATGCCGCAGGTGCGACCCTCCCTACACATCTCCCCATCACTGATACTCTGCACCAGTGACACTCCCCTGCCAAAGATCTTGAAAGAACACTCCCAGAATTGTATTCTCAACCACAATCCTCTGCCTCTCCAGAGTTCACTGAGCCACACATTCACTTGTTCCTTCCTCTAACCCTCCGCCCAGCTCCAGGGATGACCCCAACCCTCCCCCTCCCAACCCCGCTCACACTTACGCTCCAGCCCCACTGACCACACTCACATCTCTGCACCTCTATCACCACTGTCCACTGCCAAACCACCACCACCCACCTTATCATAGATTCTGCCCAGATAAAGCATTGGCTCAACACTCTCTATTCCCTTTGAATCTCCTGATAACCTATCTTCCAGACTCTACCTCTGTGAGTCTGCTCAATATCCTTAGTTCGTATCAGCAAGATCATGCAATATTTGTCCTTTAGTGACTGGCTTACTTCATCCAACATAAGGTCTTTGAGATCATCCATGTTGTTGCATGTGCCAATACTTTGTTCCTTCTTACAATGAGTCATATTCCATTGTATGTATATACCACATTTTGTTTATTCATTCATTGATGGACACTTGGGTTGATTCCAACTTTTGGCAATTGTGAATAATACCACTATGAACATTGGTATGCATATATCTGTTCGTGTCCCTGCTTTCAAGTCTTCTGGATACATTCCTAGTAGTGGAATTGCTGGATCATATGGCAGTTCTATACGTAGCTTCTTGAGGAACTGTAAAACTATCTTCCACAGTGGCTGCAACATTCTACTTTCCCACCAGCAGTGAATGAGTGTTCCTATTTCTCCACATCTCTTCAACATTTGTAGTTTGTTTTTTAAGTAGCAGCCAGTCTAGTAGGTGTAAAATATCTCATTGTACTTTTGATTGGCATTTCCCTAATAGCTAGTGACATTGAGCCTCTTTTCACGTGCTTTTTAGTTATTTGTTTTTCTTCTTTGGAAATGTGTTCAAATCTCTCACCCACTTAAAAAAATTGGCTGGTTGTCTTTTTATTTTTGAGATATAAGGTTTCTTTATATATGCTGGTTATTAGACCCTTATTGGATAAGTGGTTCCCAAATATTTTCTCCCATTGAGTGGGGTGCCTTTTTACTCTCTTGACAAACTCCTTTGAAGCAAAAAAGTTTTTAATTTTGAGGAGGTCCCATTTTTCTATTTTCCTTTTGCTGCTTGCTCTTTGGGTGTAAAGTTTATGAAACCATTTCCTACTACAAGATCTTGTAAATGCCTCACTCCATTATCTTCTAGGAGCTTAGTATGGTCTTGGCTCTTATATTTAGGTCTTTGATCCATCTTGAGTTAATTTTTGTGTCGGGCATAATATGGTGATCCTCTTTCTTTCCTTTGGATAGGATATCCAATTCTCCCAGCACCATTTGTTGAAGAGACTATTCTGTCCCAGTTGAGTGGGCTTGGTGACCTTGTTGAATATCAGTTGGCTATATATGCACGGGTCTGTATGTGCACTCTCAATTCGGTTCCATTGGTCAGTATATTTATCCTTGTGCCAAAACCAGGCAGTTTTTACCACTGTAACTTTGTAGTGTACTTTAAAGCCAGGTAGCATGATTCCTCCAATTTTCTTTTTCCCAAGATGCAAACATTTCTTAATTCCAGTTTTTATAATAAAATGAGTTTCACGGTTTTTGCTTTTCAGAAGCTTTAAGTCATGGATTTACACAAACCTTGATATTCCATATTGATATGGATTTTTGATGGGTTATGCTCTATTTTTTTAAAAACCAACATAGTTTCTTGATACCTGAGTCCCTCCTACATCAGATCTCTTCAATCCCTTTGTGTTGTTAGTGCTTTCTCTTTTCCAATTCAAATTATGCTATGAAAACAGCTGATAGCAGCCAATGACATTGTTAGAAGAAAAAGAAAAGAGAAAACCCTACCACTTTTAAATCACAGAGTTTGTTACTTAAAAGGAAATTGTGTAATGGCCTTCATTAGGATGCCTTGGAAATGTGTAGGTTCTGGATATAGCATATCACAAATTTTATTGTGGCATATCACTGCAGGTCTATCCGTGTTTCATTTTTCTGTTGGTTACTGAGATCCAATTTATGTAGTTGAAATTTCTTTTAAATTCTCTGTATGTTACCACTTCAGAAATATATCCTTAAAAGACTCTTCTGTTGACTAGTTCTTCACCACCTAGATTATAGAATCCTGGAGTGTTTTAGCAAAAAAAGAAGTTAAATGCCATTTAGCCGAACTTCTTTGATTATAGCTGAGGAAACAGAAAGGTAAAAGACTTAGCCAAGGCCAGTTAGCTAATAAGGGGCCAAGCCATGCTTACAGCCCAGGTTTTCTGACTCCAACTCTGTCCCTTAGTATCTTTGAACTTAGACAGATTAGTTGTCACTCTACCTCACTTTCTCATCTATAAAGTAGACAAGATTACCTCACAGCTGCTGATGCTGAGGATTAAATTAGATAGTACCTGCTAAATAGTAAGGATTCAGCATATAATGATGATTATCATCTTCATTTGTTACTCTTCCTGACCTTTGCGGCTCAAATGACTCTTGTTGCATTTACTACCTTTACCAGCCCTTTAGATTCTTCCCTTGGTCAATGAGGGCCCTGAGAAATGTTATCCAAGTCTTTTATTATTATTAAATTATTCCAGTGAGTAGAGAAATCAGAAGTCATATCCTATGATATCCCAACAATCCCTATTTTATAAATGAGGAAACTGAGGGTCAAAGAAGTAGTAACTTATTCAGCTATGGAGAACCCAGAATTTTCTATCAGATCTGTCTTCATATCCTGTGCTGTTTCCATTATACCACATTAAAACAATTTTAAAGTTTCAAGTGATATCTGATCAGCATAAAGTTCTGCAACATGTGAAGTATCTGTAACTCATATATAAGCCTGACAGTGTATGACCCAGGCCTAACAGTCCTGTTCAAATGAGTAAGAGGTTGGTAACTAAAATATTGTTTAAAACAGTTAAATCTTTATGTTCCTTAAAATGCCAAAAGGGCACAACATTCATAATGCACAGCAAAATTTTAATAAAATGAAAGCCAAAAGTAAAGGAAAAAAACTTTTGCCCAATGATAAATATTTTGACTTTAGTTTAACTGATTGATGTTTTGTTTGAATGTCAAGATAAGCATTGCATTTTCTTTAGGAGGCATAGTACTTACTTAATTCCCCTAATATTAATTGAATGTCTGTAAGATGCTAGGCATAGCAGGGTATGTATATGTAAATTAAACAATAATCCTAGCCTCCAAGGAAGTTGTGGTCTAGTCAGATAGATGAGATATACGCAAATAACCTAAATAGAAGGTAATATGAAATACCTACCAGAAGACCCATCTTTTCTGCACCTTCTTGACTCTGATCATTTCTTCAGGGTTTGGGTTTATAATACTACATATATTTTGAGTGATTTTGGCTTTGCTTATGATTTACCGAGTTGGTTTCATTCTAGATCTTGATCTATTTCCAATCTTGGTGATCTTAACCCTTTTCTTATGGTTTGCTTTGTTCAGCATCTTTTTGGTGTTCTTCACCTAGGAGGACACTTGCCCATTCAGAGAAATTCAGTAGACAGAAACAGTACCTCTTAATTGATAGTTCCATTTTTATTCTAATTTTACTCTTACATATAGCAGAATAAGTGTTTCTTCTTCTATCTAACAAATGTTTTCTGAGTACCTACAATGGGGCAGAAGTGAAGATACTGAAAGGTTGTTTGTAATATTTATATGAGGTAAGAACCATAAACTCTCTCAGGTTTCCTTCCAGACCTGTCCAGACCAGGAAGATCAGAATCCAGGAGTATGATTTTACAGATGAGGAAACAGTCCCAGAGAGGGTAAATGGCTTAACTAAAGGTAGAAAGCTGGGTATTTCCAGAGTCCACATTGAAGCCAATATTCAAAGTTGCTGAAATTTGTGCATACCTGTCATTGCCTACCTTTTTGGTAAGCGCTTTTATCTAGAGTCTCACTTCATCACCACAACAGCCCTACAGTTTCAGTATTACTTCTCCCTTTCCCAATAACCAGATAAAAAGTTTGGACTCTATTTATAGTAACATCTTTAAAACTCAGTTTTGCTAAGATTGCCTTGCTAGAAAGAGGCTCTAGAGAGAAAATGATACATTGTTTGCATTATTTTGGATTTTAAGATCTCCATTATCTAATTTTCAACTGTTTAAAGCAATACAATGTGTACAAATAAATTTAACATATCCCATGTTAGAAATGACAACCTGCCTTTGTTGGACTCTGAGAGATGAGAACTAGATCATGTTGTATGCTTGGTCAGTCTTTTCATGGACGCAAGCCCAGAGAACTCCTTGGGGTTGAGCCTTGATATGAGTCCATCAGAGTTCATTTTATTCCCACAAACCAGGAAAACCTGCTGCCAGTGTATTAAGAATCAGTTACTGGATTGCTTTAAAACAAACCAAAAAAACCTGAAGCCTATTCTTTTTCTTTTTTTGAATTTACCTTTTTTTTTTTTTTTAAACCAATTTTATTGACACATATTAGTAAAGCATACAATCCATCCAAAGTGTACAGTCAGTGGTATTTGGCATAATCACATAGTTGTGCATTCATCACTTCAATCATTAGAGCATTTTCATTATTTCAATAATAATAAAAAACAGACAAAAAATTTATCACCTCTTGATCTCTCTATGCTTCCCCTACTATATATAGCTGCTATTTCTGGCTATTCTTACATATTTATCTATTTATTTTAAAGCAGTTTTATTGAGATATATTCACATACCAAATGTTCTATCCAAAGTGTATAATCCATGGCTTTTAGTACAATCACAATGTTGTGCATTCATCAACAAAAGAATTTTAGAACAATTTAATTACTCTCAAAAGAAAAACTCCACACCACTTAGCAGTCACCTCTCAATCCCTCTGAATTTACCTTTGAATCTATTGAAGTCCTCAATGAGTAAACATCAAAAATGATGCCATTTCTCTATTTATGATTTTATAAACTATTAGAAAAGATTTTAGAAACAACCAAATGATAAGTTAAAATCCATTTTATGGTATAGTTAAAATATGCCTCATGCTAAGCCTCCAGTATACTGGAGCATACTTATTTTTATTTAAAAATCCCACTCAAAGATATTCTGTCTTAATGTTCTTCAGGATTTTGGGGAAAAAACATGTTTCCATATGTCAGAAAACAAACGTTTATTGCGGTATATACATATATTGATATATATCAAGATTGATTAAATAGTAATCTCTTTGCTGGAGATAATACTCAACACTCTTTTCCATTAAGTTGCATAAGGCCTTTGTGCTCACTAAACCCACACTAAATTTTTTCTAACATAATGAGGATGTGGGTAAAGCAGCAAACTTAGTGTGCGTGTTGCGCAGTGCCCTATTGCAATAAATCTGTGACCCAAGTGGCATATATATATATATATATATATATATATATATATATACACATAGCCAATTCAAGGAAGAGGACATTTGGATTAACTTGAATATTGATGCTGCATGATTTTCTGAAGGGCATAATGCAATGCCTCTTGACATCCCTGTGAGGAGAAAGCTTTACTTCCAGATTTAGCTTACCTGTGTGGGATAATTACATTTTTTTGTGAAATTATGGCTTTTCTTAAAGTATTAAATATTCTACAAATTAGTTTTTCCTTGGAATACAATTTAAATAGGAATCTGTTACTGTTCAACATTACAAAGTTGAAAGAGCTGCTTGAGAAATTAAGAGGCATTTTTGATTTTCATTTTCTGTGTTTAGATCCTCCCTTGGGAATAAATGATGTCTTTAAGATATCCTGATGATTTCAGATCATAATTGGATCATCAGACTTACTAACAGTGGTGATTTAAGCAGTGGGAAAAAGGGAAAGCATGGAAACAGAATTTCTACTTTAGTGAATTAGGGAAGAAGCTATGTATAGGCAGAACATTTTTGAAATTGGTAATTGGTGTCTTGTCACTTCTGAAATAACAGGGAGTATATAGCCAGTTCAAGCTCAACTGGGGAAATTAACTTGAATATGTTGTAAATTATTTCTAACATTGTTCCTCTTTTTTCCCCTAGAAGCACAATTTACCATTTGTTAAGAGCTATAATATCACATTTTTACCACTAATTAATTTACCATATTAATTTTCTTTAATTATAATACATCTTGAAAATTGCTTAAATATAAAATTCTAGATTCTGTGAAACCTATTCAGGCCTTAATTGTTTCCATGAGTTTAATGCATGAGTTTATCTAAGTATACCTATATTATGGGAAGGCAGTTTCACATCTAATACTACTTTCAGGTGGATATGGCTTCACAAATTTTAAATTATTTGCCACATTTGCCTAATTATTACTTAAATTATTGCTAGTTCTAATTATCTTTAATTGGTAATGATACATGTTAGAGCCAAGGAGGATGGGTTGAGTGGGGGTGGGGTGAGAGTGTGGGGGAGCAGAGGAAGTCAGCTGGTGGCAGAATCTAACCTACTTTATTAATGCTTTTTCTCTCATGAAGAGATCAGAGAATATAGAGAAAGGAATCGAATTCTACAAGTAATATTCGTAAGCCATGTGAAATTGAAAGCTGCCATTATATAAGGTAGTGCTTTTACAATCCAAAGGACTTTGAGTAGAGAAATGGTTTCTCTGTTATACTTTACCAAATATTAAAACATAAAGATTTAAAGTAAAGCATTTAGCAGGAATGGATCATTTGGAGACAATCTTCAAGGAACCATTCCACGTGCTTAAATTACTGAATTGCCATTACATGCAACTTGCTGAGGCACAGAAATGAAGATGGAAAAAAGAATATAATGTCTTTTTCCCTAGAATAAAATGTCCCTAAAAAAAAGTATTTTTTTAAAGGGAAATTTCATATACAGGTTGGAAAAGCTTTGATTTTCTATATTAGCTCCAACAGTTGCTTTGATCATCGGTAATTTAAAATGTGTGTTCTGAGAATGTTTTATTGATACGGGGATCTGCTTTCACTTGCTGAGCTGATTTATGATTTTATTTCTTTAGAATCACTCAGATTATTGATATAGAATCTAAGGAAGTTCATTGGAAGATCCAGAGTCTCTACTCAGGGGCTTCAGAATATCTTCACATCAGGTTATGCCTTTCCAAAGAGTACAGATTGAATGGATTCCTCTGGGTGCTGTTCCAGATTTGCTCTGTACAATTAGAGCATAAAGAACAGTAGCAGGGAGCAGATGTGGCTCAAGTGGTTGAGTACCCACCTCCCATATGAGAGCTCCTTCCCAGTGCCTTCTGAAAAAACAAAAGCAACAAGCAAAACAAATGAGAAAACCAACTCAGGGAAGTCAGTGTGGCTCAGTGGTTGAGCGCTGGCTTCTCTCATAATAGGTCCCGGGTTCAATCCCCAGCCCCCCGGTACCTAAAAACAAAACAAAAACAAGAACAGTAGCTGTACCTGTTCCCAGTTTTGTGGATGAAGTAGTGATTACCTCTCTGCTGTAAGGGACATTTGATATCTATAGAACTCCCTTGGAGGCCTAGAGTTATTTCTATGACTTTTTACTCTCATTATCAAAGCCAGGGGCAGTCTGATTGTACTTCATGTATTTTTCTATAGGTAATAGAATATACTTAAAGGGTATTAAATTCCCAGGCATATGTGCACTGTCAACTTTCAGATATACAATGACTGCTGGAATCTACACCAAATATATTACTATGCTTTTACCTGCTTATAGTCACTTCTTTTATACCAGAAATTTTAGAGGCAATTTGAAAATGACAGTCATTCAGAATTCTCCTTTATCAGAATTATTTTTATCAACAAGGTATTCTGTCTTAGCTTGTTGATTTGATTTAGTACTTTTGATGTTTTTTAACCCTGTAAAACACTGTTCTTCAATCATATATTAGTATGTTTACCATTGTGCTCATTTACTCTAAATACTCTATACCTAATCCGGTTTTATAGCTGACGACAAGAAAGTCTCCCAGTTATAAAATCATAGTACTGGAAGTAACCTGAGGGGTAAACTACTTCACAGTTACAGAAGAAGAAACTTTCTAAGATAACTGCCAAATTAATCTCCAAAGTATTTTTATACCAATTTATGTTCTCGCCTATAGTGGAAGGGGTTTCCTTTATACACTTTCCAGTACTTGTGCAAAAGCTTCTTTTAAGACAAATTCTAGTTATAGGTACACACACACACATATATATATACAGACATCTTAGGGTATTGAATGTGTGCTCATGTGCAAGAATATTAATTGCTTTATTGTTTGTAATAAACACCAATAAATACAGGAACTAATAAATTATCACATATTAAAGAATTGGAAGTGGTTAAAATGAATGAATTAGAGCTACATGTATCACCATGTTTACATCTCAGCAACATAATAATGAAAAAATGAAAGCAAATTACAGAATGATGTGTATAATATACTATTTATATAAAGAATAAAAACCTGTAAAACAATACTCTGTAGGAATGATGTAATATTATTTAGCTTTACAAAAGATTAATGTGGATAACTGTTATATATAACAGCGTAGAAAATTTTCTACAATTATAGCTACAGGAATGAGACTGCATATTGTGTTTATTGTGTTGTGTTTGTAACCTGCTTGTCCTGTAGCTTTGCCAGCTTCTCTTGGCTCAGTTTCAAGTGAATTTTGTGATATTAGATTAGATATTAGATTGTGTCAAAATGATAAAGCCTGGCTGTCTCTAGGAAGATTTCTATTAAACTGTTGTTTGACTCACCTGATAAGGGAAATGACATTTATTGAGTGCCTGTTATATGTTAGGCCCTAAAATAAAGTGAGCAGACTTGATCTTTCTGTTCTAACTAAAGAAAATAATAATTAAAACAGGTATCTTTTAATAAACATATGAGAATGTTTATACCATCATTAATAATGAAAGAACTTCAAATGAGAACAATTTTGAGATTTTTTTTTTACCTTGCATGTTGGTGAAAATAAGGGATTTGATAATATTTGGTGGTAGCAAGGGTGTGGGAAAAGGGACAGTCTCTTCAGTGGCTGGTATAAATAAATCAGTGCAGTCTTTCTGGAAGACAGTGTAGCAGAATATCTCATAATTTGAAAGACATATTTGACTCAACAGCACTGCAGGTAATTACTTGCACAAATTTTCCAAAATTTTTGTACAATGATGTTTTTAGTAAAATAAACAACAAAAACAGTAGATAACCTAGATATCCTTCAGTATGGGACTGTTTAAATAATTTGTATCTTCACATGATGAAATACTATGCAGCTATTAAGTAAATTTGATCTATATATGCTAATGTGGAAGGATGTCCAAGATATTGTTAAGTGAATAAAGAAAGCTGCAGAACAGTGTGTAAAGTCTGAAACTGTTATATAATGTTAAAAGGAAAAATAGATACATACATGAGCCTTTGCATTAAAATTTTTTTGTAAGTAATTAAAAAAATTTTAACCATGGTTGTCTTTGGGAATGAAAGTGAAGGGAAGACAGCTTTTACTTCCCATTTTATAACATATATATATATACACACACACATACACACACACATATTTATTATAGGAATTGGCTCATGGAACTGTGCATATTGCCGAGTCCAAATTCTCTAGGTCAGGCCACAAATTGGGAACTTGATGATAATGTTGAATTTCCCAGAAGAACTTGGCTGACTGAAGTAGAGATAGAAATTCTTTTTTCTGACGGCAAAAATCATCAGTTCTTTCTTTAAGGCCTTCAACTGATTGGATAAGACTTGTCTTACTGCTGAAAACAGTCTCCCTTGTTGATTATAGACATAATCAGCCATAGATGCTGACTACTAATATAAATCCATGAAATACCCTCACAGTAACAATCAGCCTGACTAAACAACTGGGCACCATAACCTAGCTAAGTTGACACATGAAATTAGCCATCACAGTAACATTTATATTTTTTACCCCAACGTGTACTAGTATTTTAAAAATATAGATACGGTTTATTTAGGGTTTTCCTTTCCCTCATCCTCTGCTCTTATTCCTCTTTTCATGCTAAAGCAGAACCAGCTACAAGAAGGAAACAAACAAAAATCAAGCTACTGAATGATTATATAAATTATTTAAAATTCAAACAGTTATGGTTTTAGTGAGCATAGATAGTCCGTGAAAAACACCCTTCCAAATAGGTCATTATTACTTCTTTTAGTTTAAAATATGATGTACAGTTCAAGACAGAAATAGCTAAAACTAATTGGTCATTAACTGTGGTAATCATTGACCTTAAAAAGGAGAATTGGTCTTCTAAGTGATTTTTCTCAAGTTATTAATGACTGTATTTGAAGATTAGCAGCTATATTGTGATGGTGACATGCGTGCCAAAAGATATTGGCTCCATTCATATGAAGAATTATGTTTTTAGTGTGTGATTTGCAATGGCGTTCATCAAAATTATGCATTCTTTCTAAAAGGAAAAAATTGGTAGCAGTTGCAGCGCCAAGGTTAGCATTAATGGTGCTGAAACATCTAAATTTCTTGGTTTTTAAACCTTTTAAAACCCTTTGATGAGATATATATGGCTTCTTGGGTATGAAACAATTCTTAAAAAATAATGCCACCTCTTTTTTTCATGAATGCCAAAAATGTGTTCCCTAGATTTAGGAAGAGAGAGGTATCACTTTTCCTAACTTTCTATGATCTCTTCATTCATTGTGGCTTACTTTTGCTTAAAAGAAAGAGGGGTTCATTTCCCTAAGGGCTATCCTAATGTGGGGGTCCTCTATGGGGATTTCCTTGCATTCATATTTTGTTAGTATAGGAAATTGTGGGTAGGTGAACTCTAATATCAAGTTCTAGAAATATGGGTCACATATGTTTTATTATTCTCAGCTCTGCACTGCTCCTGAATGCATCTTGCTTAGGGCAGTGGAATGTGAAGTGAGGCCAAGCAGACTAGATGGCATCATACCTTTGCAGGGGTGCAAATCTCCCTTTTCTTTCTGTTTCAGTGTAAATTGCACTCTTATACAACTTCATGTCCCTTCAAAGGTGGAGGAGAAGCAAGCTTCATTATTTGAATAGGTTAAATATAGAATTTTCCTAATTTATCCTAAAATATGCATGGAACAGTTTGTAATACTGATTTGATATGTTTCTATAATTTACTATATTGGTATAGAATGAAGAAATATATTTAATTGTGTTTGGCCAAAGAAGTGGAAACCAGCCTTCTCTTAACTATTTGTTCCTTCTGTGATTATAGATCATGAACAGAAGTCTTATATAACTCAGATGCATTCTTGGCTTTTATCATACTCTACCTAGTGGAGAAAGAGACTGACATTCTCCTTTCTAGAAACAGAAACGGGTAAAGCATGTCTAGTCATTTAGTGCAGGGTCAAGAAAAATGGTAAAACAAGTCTCAAGGCGGAGAGATCAAGATCAGTGCACACATTTATTAGTTGAGAAAAGGGAAGAATTGGGAATGGGAATCTTAACTGTGAGCTGAACTTGGCTTTGGAATTTTCTCTGCCTGTCCCTGGCTTAAGTATTTTAACTGTCAAACATAATTTAGAAAACCCAAGAGGAGAAGGGAACTCTATTGTATTAATACTTATTTTTGTTCTTTCTGTTGTTCTTTCTTCCTGATGTTGCAAGATTCTTTTATCATTGTCCTTCCATTTCAAGAGCTTCCTATAGTTATTCTTTGGGTGGGTCTGCTGGCAACATCTTTGAATATCTTGATTTCCTCTTCATTCCTAAAGGATATTTTGTTGGATATAGAATTGAAGCTTGACAGTTCTTTTCTTTCAGCACTTGAAAAATGTTGTCCCAGTTACTTCTAGACTCCATAGTTTCTGATAAGAAATATGCTGTCACTTAAATTGTTTCTCCCTCATAGGTAAGTGTCATTTCTCTCTTGCTGATTTTGAGATTTTTAATTTTTGGCTTTAGTTTTTAGGAATTTGATTATAATGTGTCTTAACATGGATTTCTTTGGACTTATCCTGTTTGTGATTCACTCAGCTTCTTGAATCTGTGGATTTATGTCTTTTACCAAATTTGGGATTTTTCTTCTATTATTTCCTTGAATACCTTTTTAGTCCCACATTCTTTCTTCTCTCTTTCTGTGATTCTGATGACATGAATATTAGATCTTTTGTTGTAGTTACACAGGAGTCCAGGGCTCTGTTAATTGTTCTTCATTTTATTTTCCTAGTGTTGTTCAGATTGGTAACTTTCTATTGTTCTATCTTAAAGTTCAGTGATTCTTTACTCATATCTTCATTCTGCTATTGAGCTATTGTCATTTGCAGTTTGGTTATTATATTTTTCAATTCTAAAATGTCCATTTGGTGATTCTTTGTAATTTCTGTTTCTTTACAGAGATTTTCTACTTATTTGTCATTTGTTTGGGCATGCTTATAATTCTTCATCGAAGCATTTTTTTGATGACTACTTTAAAATTTTTGTCAGATAATTTCAATATCTGTGTCATCTCAGTGTTAGAATCTGTTGATTGCCTTCTCCTTCATGTTGAAGTTTTCCTGGTTCTTAGTATGACAAAGAATTTTTTATTGAAACCTGGACATTTAGAGTGTTATGTTATGAAACTCTTGATGTTATTTAGATATTCTGTTTTAGCAGGCCTCCTCTGACACAGCATCGTTGGTGGAAGAGGGGCACTACCTTGTTATTCCAATTGAGGTGGAAGTCCAGGTTCATTAATTGGCCTTTATTGATACTCTGGGGGTGGGGCAGGGAGTACCTTGTTAGTGCTGGGCAGGAGTAAAATTTCAGTCTCCCTAGTATGCCTCTGCTGACACCACTTTGGCTGGGCTGCCCTCCACATGGCCTCCACTGATACCATGGGAAGCCTCCCTGCTCTTGGGTGGGATTGGGAGTCCCTGCTCCCACTTGGTTTTCTTTGTCACTATCCCAGCAGGGACCTTTGTTGACAGGGGTGTGGGAGGGGCTGCAGTTTTTTCCATAGTATTTGTTTGAAGTAGCGTGGTTGTTGTCTAAAAGGTGCCCATTTCCTGATCCTTTGTCAAAAGAGAGAAGGCTTTTCTGGGGCTTTTTTCTGTTGGTGCCTATTGGTGTTTCCAGGTTACCAGCTTTATTAGCACCCAATCCAGGATATACGAGGCAAAAATAAAATCTAGGGAACTCAACACCATGTTTTTACTTAAGTCTCTAGCTTCCTAACTGATCTTCCCGCTTCTTTCCATTTTTCAAAGTCTTCATATGTTTGTTTTATATATAATGTCCAGGGTATTGCGTTTTATTTAGTGAAAGGAATATAATATCTTGTTCTGGAACTGGAAGTGCTGACTGATATCTTAATCCCTGGCATCTGGCCAATATGAATCATGTCACTCTTTAGCATCATATAGATGAATGATGCAAAACAAAAAGCCATGAATAATCTGAAGACATTTAAAAGGCACTAAATATTAAATGGTGTGAGTAAAGATTAAAATATGCTAAAAAGTTTTTAATTAGCTATGAATATCAAAAGTTTAGAGTTATTTTTAATGTATATTATGTTAAAAATTTAAAACCTAAGGTTAGAAGGAACCTGGCATAACAGTAAAACAAAGATATGTCTTTATTATAATACCTTATATTTTTATGAGAAAGACATTATCTTATTTATTAGAAAGCTTTAGTCTGATAGTCTTATCTCCATTTTACAGATAAGAAAACTGAGATGCAGAAGGCTAAATAATGTATTCAAGGTGATCACAATGTTGTCTATATCAGAGACAATATTTGATACATGGATGCACTTTTTAATTCTTTCTGTACACTGTGTACATTCAGATCAGTTAGCCCTTGCACCTATTGTTTTGTTTTCTTCAGTGGTCCTACCTCACTTACTTACTTAGGCACTTACTTCACTATGTTACATTGCCTACTCTGAATATAGTGAATTCTGCAACACTATTTAAGTATGAATTGCCCATTATTTCAGAAAAAAGAAACTGAACACCCTCAAAAATTAAACCAAAAAACCTCATCAAAAATATGCTTCTTTTGAAGCTTTAGTTTTTTTCTTTATGAAATTCTGAAAACTCAGATTTTCCCTCAGATTTATATATAAGCTCTTCTATCTTTTGCCAAATTAACTGATTTATCTTAAAGCAATTGTATTGAGCTTGTACTATATGATTACTTTACATTCATTATCACATGTAATCTGTTTCCTATGAGGATATTAAGTTTGAAGAGTTTAAGTATGTGGCTGGTATGTGATGAAATGAGTGATTCAAATTCAGTCCTTGTGATTCCAGATCCAGGTCTGGATTTGAATTTATAGAGATCCTTCCTCTGACAGCCTCTGCCATTTTCTGATATTTATATTTTGAAAATGAAAGGAAGAGGAAGTGACTTTGATTAGGAAGAGTAAGGAAAGGTTCAAGTAATTTGATGTCTCTTCACCATCAATCCCTTGTGTTCATTTGAATTCCTGTGGTTAAAGGGGGAGCATCAGAAACTAAATTGTTTGTGTGAGAGAGACAGACATTATGAGATGGGGGACCCAACAGAGAGGCTTTTGTTGTTTGGATGATTAAGTTTGGCTCAGAGTAAGGGTGGAAGCCAATGGGCAGACATGAACATAGGTAAACAGGAGAGGAGGGGCAGAACAAGGCAATACATTGTGGGGACAGTAGCTAGCAGATAAGTGTTGGGCACAAGTGAGGCAGCATTTTGGCCATCTCAGAAATGGCTATGGAGAAAGTTTGAAAGGGCTAATTAGCAGTCAGTCTGGTGGGGATTTTAGCTCTCTAATGAGTTTGTTAAAAGCTAATGTGTCGGGGAGTGGATGAAGCTCAGTGGTTGAACACCTGCTTCCCATGTACGAGGTCCAGGGTTCAATCCCTGGTACTTCCTAAAAAAAAAAAAAAAAGCTAATATGGGGACATACATGGAAGATGGCCAAGAAGGGTGCGGCAGGGCTCGTTTCACCTCCAAGGACAGCTAGTGGACAGGCAGAACATGTTTGAAACAACTGTTCTGGGGCACCAGAGACCAGGGAAAACTGCACAGCATCCAGGGAAGAGCGTGACAAAGAGAAACTGTGGTGAAAAACTATGAGTAACTCGTTCTGCCACAGCTGCTGGCGCCCATTCCCCACTCTCAGGGCGAGCAGCCTCGAGTAAGATCCCTAGCTGGCTATTGCAGACTGGAAGGGATGGGGAACCCTCCTCTCCAGAATTGGGGGTGGGGGGGGGCATGGCCACCTACTGAGGATGGCTTTTGGTCAGCAAATTTAGACCACTGGGTCCCGCTGGTTTAGCTTGCCCTGGAGAGGGGATGCCATGCCATTGTTTCTACTTTGCCTCTGACAGGGGTGGAGCTGGTGGAGGTTTAAAAGCTGTCTTCTTAGGTCTGCAGGGAACAGTTTGCCAAAGAGCACCATCTGCTGGACAGGCAAGGAAAGTGCAACCTCGAGGAGCTGACAAAAAGGCTTTTAGGCATCTTTCCTGACTCTCCCCAGGGTCCTTTGGAACTAGTCTGCATTGCATTATGGATCCTTGGCCCTGTTTTGGCTGGGAAATATTGATGAATGAAGTGTCAAAGAAGAGCCTTGACACATAGCCAATCAATAACAAAACCCTAGATAAGAAAGAGAAACTGACCTTCAGAGTAAACTCATCAAGATAATCAGCTACCTAGACATAAGTAAAACAATACAAGCCATACAAAGAAACAGGAAGATATGTCCCAAAGGAACAAATTAAAAAGTTGGAGAAGACACACAGAATATGGAACAATGAGTTAAAGATATTCAAACAAATATCCTGAATCAATTCAGGGTGATGAAGGAAAATATGGCTAAAGAAATAAAGGATATTAATAAGACACTGGGTGAGCATAAAGAACAATTTGAAAGTATTAAGAAGCACAACAGAACTTATTGGAATGAAGGCACAATAGAAAGGATTACAAATACTCTAGAAGCATACAACAGCATATTTGAACAGGCAGAAGAAAGAATCAGCAAACTGGAAGTAGGACATTTGAAATTTCACAGGAGAACAGATAGAATAAAGAATGGAAAAATTTGAGCAGAGTCTTGGAGAATTGAATGACAGCACAAAGCAGACAAACATGCACATCATGTGAGTTCCAGGAGAAGAGAAGGGAAATGGGGCAAAAAGAAAATGTGAGGAAATGGCCAAAAATTTCCCAACTCTATGAAAGACATAAATATACATATCCAAGAAGCACAATGTACTCCAAACTGAATAAATTCTAATAGACTACCCTGAGACATACTAGTCAGAATGTCAAATGCCATAGATGAAGAGAGAATCCTGAGAGCAGCAAGAGAAAAGCAATTTGTCAAGTACAAGGGAATAGCAATAAGATTAAGTGCCAGTTTCTCAACAGAAACCATGGAGATGAGAAGGCAATGATATATTTAAGGTACTCAAAGAAAAAAACTGCTAGCCAAGAATTCTTTATCTGGCAAAACTGTCCTTCAAAAATGAGAGTTTAATATGTTCACAGATTAAAAAAACAAACTGAGAGTTCATCAACAAGAGACCTGCTCTACAAGAAATACTAAAGGGAGTTCTACAGGCTGAAGAGAAAAGACAGGAGAGAGAGGCTTGGAGGAGAGTGTAGAAATGAAGATTATCTGTAAGAGCAACTATAAAAGGATAAAAAGAGGGACAAAAATAATAAAAACCATAGGATAAAGTGGTTGAAGTAAGTACTGCCTTTACAATAATGACATTGAATATTAATGGATTAAACACCCCAATCAAAAAACACAGACTGGCAGTATGGATAAAAATGTATGAACCACCTATATGCTGTCTACAAGAGACTCACCTTAGACCCAAGGACACAAATAGGTTGAAAGTGAAAGGTCAGAAGAAGATATTCCACACAAACAGTAACCAAAAACAAGCTGGGGTAGCTATACTAGTATTGGACAAAATTGATTTTAAAGGCAAAACTTTTATAAGAGACTAAGAAGGACACTATATATTATTAAAATAGGAAACCCACCAGGAAGAAAAAAAAGCATAAATGTTTATGTACCTAATCAGGGTGCACCAAAATACATGAGGCAAACACTAGCAAAACTGAAGGGAAAATAGACATCTCTACAATAATAGCTGGAGATTTCAATACACCACTCTTATCAATAAATAGAACATCTAGAAAGATCTCGGAAATGGAGAACTTGAATAATATGATAAATGAACTAGACTTAACAGATATATACATAATATCACACCCCAAAACAGCAGGATATACATTCTTCATCATGTGCTCATGGATCTTTCTCCAGTGTAGACCACATGTTGGCAAAATGATTGAAATTATACAAAGCATCTTCTCTGACCATAGTGGAATGAAGCTGGAAATCAATAACATCCAGAGAAGTGGAAAATTCTAACAACCAGTGAGTCATAGAAGAAATTACAAGATTAATCAGTTAATATCTCAAGATGAATGAAAATGAAAACACAACATATCAAAACATAGGTGATGCAGGGAAGTTAGTGCTGAGAGGGAAAGTTATAGTCCTAAAAACCTACATTAAAAAAGAAGAAAGAGCTAAAATTAATGACCTAACTGCACACCTGGAGGAACTAGAAAAAAAAGAGTAAACTAATCCCAAATCAAGCAGAAGAAAAGAAATAAAGATTAGAGCAGAAATAAATGAACTTGAAAATAAAAACGAGAATTAAACCCAAAATTTGGTTCTCTGAGAGCATCAATAAAATTGATAGGAAGCGGGTGTGGCTCAATGGATAGAGCCCCCGTTTACCATATGGGAGGCCCGGGTTCGCTTCCTGAGGCCTCCTTGTGAGGGCACGCCGGCCTGAGCGGTGCGGTGGGCTGATGCAGCAACCTCATGGCAGGAAGCGGGTGTGGCTCAATGGATAGAGCACCCGCTTACCATATGAGAGGCCCTGGGTTCGCTTCCCGGGGCCTCCTTGTGAGGGCAGGCCGACTCGCGCGGCGCCGTGGGCTGATGCGGCAAGACCTCACAGCAAGGGGGAGATAAGCAGACACAGAGAAGACATGCAGCGATTGGACATAGCAACACAAGCGGCAAGGGGGGGATAAATAAATAAATAAATCTTAAAAAAAAAATAAATAAAATTGATAAACCCTAGCTAGACTGACAAAAAGAGAAGATGCAAATAAAATCAGAATTGAGAGGGGAGACAGTACCACTGTCCCACAGAAATGAAAAGGATCATAAGAGAATACTATGAACAACTCTATGCCAACAAATTGGACATCTTACATGAAATGAACCAATTCTTAGAAACACACGAATAACCTACACTAACTCTAGAAGAAACAGAAGACCTAAACTGATTGCAAGTAAAGGATTGAGTCAGTCATCAAAAACCTCCCTTCCTCCCCCCTGTCCCCCCAAAAAAGCCCAGGACAAGATTGCTTTACAGGTGATTTCTACCAATCATTCCATGAAGAATTAATACCAATACTGCTCAAACTCTTCAAAAAAAAATTGGAGAGGAGGAAACACTAGCAAACTCACTCTGTGAAGCCAGCATCACTCAAATAGCAAAGCCAGATAAAGCTACTACAAGAAAAGAAAATTATAGATCAATCTCTAATGATTATAAATGCAAAAATCCTCAACAAAATACTTGCAAATTTGGTCCAACAGCAAATTAAAAGAATTGTACACCATGATCAAGTGGGTTTTATCCCAGGTGTGCAAGGGTGATTCAACACAAGAAATTAATTAATTTAATACACCACATTAACAAATTGAAGGGGCTAAACCACATGATCATCTCGATTGATGTGGAAAAGACATTAGACAAAATCCAATATCCTTTTTTGATAAAAACATTTTGAAAGACAGGAATAGAAGGAAACTTCTTCAACATGAGAAAGGGCATATATGAGAAACACAGCTAACATCCTACTCAATGGTGAAAGGCTGAAAGCTTTCCCTTTAAGATTTGGAACAAGATAAGGATGCCCACTGTCACTGTTATTCAACATTGTGCTAGAAATTCTAGCTAGAGCAGTTAGGCAAGAAAAAGAAAAAGCATCCAAATTGGAAAGGAAGAAGTAAAGCTTTCACTATTTGCGGATGACATGATTCTGTAAATAAAAAGTCCTGAAAAATCTACACCAAAGCTACTAGAGCTAATAAACAAGTTTAGCAATTGGCGGGATACAAGATCAACATGCAAAAATCACTTTTTATATAACATGGTAAACCCCATAGTGAATGATGGACTGTGGTTAACAGTACAAATATGATAATGTTCTCTCATGAACTACAGCAAGTATGCAGTGCTCATACATGGTGTTAATAATAGGATGGTTTGTGAGAAAAATATGCCAAATATAACCTACAGACTATTGATAGCAGTCATATTATGGCAATGTTCTTTTATCATTTGTAACAAATGTGTAACAGCAGTGTAAGGTGTTGATGGTGGGGTGATGTGTGGGAACCCTGTATAGTATGCATGATTGTTTGGTTAACTTACGACTTCTCAAAGAAAAAAAAGAAAACATTCAGTAGTGTTTCTATATGCTGGTAGTGAGAAATCTGAGGAGGAAATCAAGCAAATAATTCCATTTACAAGCAATTAAAAGAATCAAATACCTTGGAATAAATTTAACCAAAGATATAGAGGACATGTAGACATAGAATTCTGAATTATTGCTAAAAGAAATCAAAGAAGACCTAAATTAATGGAAGAACATTCCTTGTTCATTCATCGGAAGACTGACTACTGTCAAGATGTCAGTCCTACCCAAACTGATCTACAGATTCAATGCAATCACAATCAAAATTCCAGCAGCCAAGGGAAGCGGATGTGGCTCAAGCAGTTGGGCACCCTCCTACAACATGGGAGGTCCTGGGATCAGTTTCTGGTACCTCCTAAAGAAGATGAGCAAGACAGCGAGCTAACACAACAGGCTGCGTGGTGAGCTGATGCAACAAGATGATGCAACGAAGAGACACAATGAGGAAAACACAATGAAAGACACAACAAGCAGGGAGTGGAGGGGGCTCAGGTGGCTGGGCACCTCCCTCCCACATGGGGAGTCATGGGTTTGGTTCCCGGTGCTTCCTAAAAAGAAGACGAGCACACAATGAACAGACACAGAGAGCAGACAGCAAATGCAAATAACGAGGGGGATGGGAGAAATAATTAAATAAAAAATAAATCTTAAAAAAAAAATTCCAACAACTATGTTGCAGAATTGGAAAAGCCAATCTGTTTTACTTGAGGCCCCAAATAACTTAAAACCTCTTGAAAAAGAAGAACAAAGTTGGAGGACTCACACTTCCTGACTTTAAAGCATAATAAAAAAGCTACAGTGGTCAAACAGCACAGTACTGGCATAAAGATAGATATGCTGACTAACGGAATTGAACTGAGAGTTCAGAAATAGACTCTCACGTTGATTTTTTGACAAGGTCACCAAGTCCACTTAACTGGGAAAGATTAGTCTCTTCAACAAATGGTGCTGGAAGAACTGGATATCCATATCCAGAAGAATGAAAGAGGACTCCTTTCTCACACTTTATAGAAAAATTAACTCAAAATGGATCAAAGACCTAAATATAAAAGCCAGGACTATAAAACTCCTAGAAGAAAATATAGGAACGCATCTTCAAGACCTTGTGTTAGTCAATGGTTTCTTAGACTTTATGCCCAAAGCACAAGCAATGAAAGAAAAAATAGATAAATGGGACCTCCTCTGTGATTATAGTGAGAGTCACTGATTGTACAATTTGGATGTGAATATATATCAATAAAACTGATTAAAATACATACATACATAAAAAACAAAAACAAGCAACGTGACCCAATTTTATGGTACCATGTAGGTGGAGTCTGGTATATCTGGGATATATTTGGTTTATATTATTTTCGTACTCAGTATAGATGAGAAGCTGTGTACAACAAGCATATAATTACCATGTTGCTGAAGCAATTGCTTTGCAGATTTCTGGAATGCATTCTTCTACTAAACATTTCATATTCATCAACATTTAAAGTACCTTTTTACATTGGCTTCTAACTATGACTTGTTTTGTAATCCAGCCATATGTTGGAACAGTGGTTTGATCTTTCACATTTCTGATTTGTATTGTGGTTCTTAACTAGTGAATTGAATTTTTACTATTTTTCCTGTTTCTTGATAATTGTTTTTAAACTTAACATTTTTTCCCATCTATAGGGAAAAAAAGTAAGCAGATTTTCAAATATAGTTGTTTTAGACCTTCCCAAGCAAAGTGTACTTAGATGTATAGTACATACCATTTTATAATAATTTTTTTTTCTTGCTGCATGGTTTGTAGAGGTTGTTTTGGAAGAATAAAGACCAGGTAAAAATATGATAGTAATTTATACTTAATATTTTGTATGTTAAAGTAATTTATAATTTTTTCCCATTTGTAAGAAAATTTGCGTTTTTTTACATTCTATAGTTATATGAAAATTATTTAGGTTAATATAAGAGAATAAAAAATAAAGTTTAAAAAGTTTTCACATTTTTCCCCTTTTAGTATTTGTTGCCTCTGAGTATGAGAGGAAAATTTTTTATATCGAACTTTGGAAAAATAAAGGCATAAAGAAAATTAACATCACACTTATTTTATCTCCTCGGTTTTTTTGTCTGCATATATAATTCCTAATAGAATCATTTTTATTCTCCTAATAGATTTATATCCTGCTTTTCACTTATGTTGTATTTTCCCACTTCAGTAAGTAGCTTTAAGAAAAATGATTTTTGATGACCACACAGCACTCTATCAAAAATATATGCCATCTGTTCTACGGGAATTCTACACATGTGCATGATTGTTTTATAAGTTCACAACATCTGTAATAAAAATATATTAAAAAAATAATAGGGTGGGTTGGGGGAAAAATACACCAAATATAAGATAGGGACTATAGTTAGTAGTAAAATTTTGACAATGCTTTTGCATAGTTCATAACAAATATTTCACATCAATGCAAAGTGTTAGTGGAGGGGTGATGTATGGGACCCCTGAATGATGTTATGCATGTTATTTTATAAGTTCACAACTTTTACTATACACTTAATGTTTATGTATATTCATGTATGAATGATATACTTCAATAAAAAACAAATATATATATACACACACACACACCAGCATTTAACCATTCTACTAAAATCACACTTTAAGTGGCTTCAGATCTTTTATTTCTATAAATATTGTTGCAGTGAGCATCCTGGTCTGCAACTCTGCCTGCTTCTCTGCATTGCCTAGGGCTTAGAAGTCCCAAGAAGTGTTCTTCATGGGTCAAAAATGTGTAAACATCCTTAAGACTTGTACACTGTAGCAGGAATAAAAATAAATGAAGGGACAACAAGCAAGATGACAGCAGAGTAAGGAGCTCCTAGAGTCAGCTCATGCTACAGAGCACTTAGTAACCACCCAGAGCTATCTAAAGCACCTGTTAGGGGGCTCCAGGAGACCAGAAGAGCATCCTGCAACATCCTTGAAAGAAAGTAAGGAGGAGACTGCCCATCTGCAAAGATTTTTAAGTAGAGCACTCCATGCCCCAGAGGACGGTGACCATCCTCCCCATCTTGGGAACTATTCTGTGGTTGGAGTTGGAAGTACCACTTTCCAAAAATGGGGAAGGAAGAGATGGTTGAGCTCCAACTTCAGCTATTGATTAGTAAATTCAGTGGGCTAAAGTATAATCCTAAGAAAAGCTAAAGTTTGAACCTGTCCAAGTCAGAAAGAGGCTGGTGGTCACCATTTTAACTTCGCCCCTGGCATGAGGGGAAGCAGGGCAGACTGAAAGTCACAGTGCTGGTTAGGACGGGCTTCTTTCCATCCAGATCAGTTTGCAGCTGTAGCATAAGCCCCAGCCTCACCTCTGGCAAGGAGGAAGCTGGGGGAACCTGTGCCAGCCTCTCTGGAAAAATACAAGCCATGCCGTGGAGGCCAGTGATCATCCTACTTTGGTAGCACAAGCTGCCAAAGGAGCTATTCTGTGGCTGGAATTGGAAGCTCTGTTTCCCAAAAATAGAGGAGAAAGAGACGGCCACTGATTTCAGCTACTGATTAGTAAATTTGGCTGGGTAAAGTATAACTCTAAGAACAGCTAAAGTTTGAACCTGTCCAAGTCGGAAAGAGATTGATAGCCACCATATTGACTCTGCCCCCAGCATGAGGGGAAGCCGGGCTGACTGAAAGGCACAGTGACTGTAGAGACCCATTTCTTTCACCCAGATCGGCCTGCAGCCATAGCTTAGGCTTCAGCCCCACCTCTAGCAGGGAGGAAGCTTGCGGGCCCTGCACCAGCCTCTCCGGGTAACTGCAGGTACATTCGGCTGGCACAGACTGAATAGTCGGAAGTATACCAGGGCAACTGCCATCATTTTGGACACGGCATAGATTGCTGCCCACACCTGCAGCTCCATCCCCACCCCAGGCAGGGGAGGAAGGGGTGTGAAGCTTCATCAGTCT
>JAQZBX010031063.1:0-26501 GCA_029593785.1 Cabassous unicinctus
TGAGGTACTGGGCATGGGATTGAACCTAGGACCTCCTATGTAGGAAGCCAGTGCTCAACCACTGAGCTACCCCAAGTTGGGTTTTTCCTTTGTTTGTTTGTTTTGTTTTTAGGAGGTACTGGGGATCAAACCCGGGACCTTGGGCATGGGAAGCAGGCACTCAACCACTGAGCTACATCTGCTCTCTAAGTCAAAATTTATTAGCCCTGTTTGAAATACTGTATTTGTACTTGAGATAAATTAAACTTTATTTCTTTAAATATTCAGATCTATAAATAATTCACAAAGGGTTTCATTTAGTAAGTCTGAAATTAGTAAGATTTTGTATTAATCTTAGACATTTATAAGGTAAAGAGAAAAACCTTCAGAAGATTTAAAGCGGCTCCAAGGTCTTTTCTAACTTTACATGTACTGTCCTCCCTCTGCGTTTCCTTCTCTGTGTAACTTTTTTGTTAGGAACTTTATAAAGCAAATTAACAAAAAAATACCTCCTGTCTGGGAATTTGTAAAACAAAAACAGAAAGGAGGAAAAAAACCCGTGTATTATAGAAGAATAAAAATACATGATGCAGTAATAGATTTTCTTGCTAACAATGGGGAAAAAAAGGTAAAGGAACAGAATGAGTTTACTCATTAAGTAGGCTACAAGTTCCTTGAGGGCAAGAACTTTGCCTAAATTATATTGAATTCCATTCAACACCTAGTGCGGTGTTTTGCTTATTGGGTTGTCAAGAAATGTTTATCAAACTGGGAAAAAAATTAACAGGGCTTTGAGAACATTCTCACGTTTGAAGTGCTAATAATTTCTGGTGTCAGTTTGGTGATAACCATGTTTCAGTATTTAATATTAATCTGATTTTTCTGGATGGTATTGAACTTGAGTTACATTTACTGGTAATGAAACTATGAGGATTGCTTGTTTGTACACTGTAGAATCTGAGGAGGGTTTTCTAATAGTATACTTTTAAATAACCTCAATATCTAAATCTGGGATTACAAAGTAGGTAAATTTTGAGGTGATTACTCCCTTCATAAAATTGATTTGCCATGGTGTTCCTTTAAATAGTAAGCACCTCTAATAAGTTTAAAGTTTGATTCTGTCTACACAGCTCATTTTATACGTAGCTGTTCAGTAGGACATTGGTTGACTAAAGAATAGCACACATTTGAAATCACTTCTTTGAGTCTTGCCCCAAATTCTGGGAAGAAAATATGGGCACACCTGTGCATTCCTTTTATTAGCCTGGCAATTCATTAATTAATTAAGCTGAAGAATCAGAAGGAAAAGAGTTCCCCTTTGTGATTTGTGCTTTCTGACACTTTGGACTCAGCTAGAGAATTGGGTTACCAAGCAACACTGAGGGTCCACCTTCAATGTCTTGAGAAAAATAGGGTAGTGTTTTCATTTCTCTAGGACTGAATACATATTTACATCCTGTCTTGCTCTGGAAAGGATTTAAGTGTGAAAAAAAAAATAACACCAAGATTTTAAAAGATGTGTAAGTGAAGTAACCAGAATAAGAGATTAAGAAACATAGATTGAAATCGGAGGTGGGAGGGGTCTGCAAACTGTGGGCTGTGAGGACCGACATATCCACAGCTGGAAGACGCACACCTGGCCGCCGTCTCTGAGCAGGGCCGGCGCGGAGCACACCTGGTCGCCGCCTCTGGGCAGGGCCAGCACAGAGAGGGGACTGGGAAGTAGCACAGCTCTTGTGGTGCCTGTGCCAGAACTGTCTACGCCTGGTCCTCCCCACAGGCTGCGGATGGAGCTGACCTCAGGGTGCAACAATTGGCCAACAGTACTTCTTGACACTGATCACTCTGTCAGTTAACCTGCTCTAAGCTGCTCTCCTTGAAAATTTTGCAGGATTGCCCTTGGCTGGCTTCTGGAAACTTAGATTTCAAGAGGGTTCCCACCATCAACAGACAAGAGTGGCTTGCTGTGCCTAAACTCTTTCTACAAACAATATCGTTCACTGCTTTCCTTCTGGAAGCCTGATGTTTTGGTACAAGCTTGGCAGAGCCTGCCTACATGACCAGGCCAGAAAAGACTCTGGGTCCCTGGTTGGCAGTATTTCACACATGTTGTCACAGTTTGGTCCTGGGGGGATTAAGTGTGTCCTGTGTGACTCCACTGGGACAGTACCTTGGGATGTGCTTGGCTTCCCAGACTTCTCCCATGCACGTTGCCCTTTGCTGACTTCTCTTGGTGTCCTTTTGCTGCAATAAATCATAGCCATTAGTAGGACTATGTGTAGAGTCCTGTGAGTCCCCCTAGTGAATGATTAAGCCAGGGGTGGTCTCGGGTTCCTCCTGATATAGTTACCTGTTGATATCATGACACCTCTCACAGAGAGACAGAACACAAAAAGAAGTAGCAATTTTGGGGGTGGAAGCCACAATGAGTTCTACAGAAAGGTTTCCAATTTAGTTACTTGTATTGCTTTATTAGGGTTATTTTGAGCTAGCATTTAGTTATTGCTAATTCAAAATTAATTTACAAGGAAAATTAAATTTAACATGCCTTCATTCATGAGCTCATTGAGCAAATGTCTGTTGAGCACTTACTGAATGTTTGAAACTGGTGAGGTATTTTACAGCTGTAAGGATGCTTAGGGACATGGGTCAAGTGTTCAAAGAGGTTATAACTGCACTGGGACAATAAGACATTTGCTCATGAAAAATTACATAGCAATATATATTTTTCAATATATAAATATTTTTGCCATTGAGAAAAGCAAAACGCCAAGTTTTCCTGTGTTAGTTAATGTCAAGATGAAACCGGGGAAGTGGTGCTTAATTTAAAATGGACACACTGCATTTTAGATCCATTGTCACTTGGGCAATTTTTCTTCTTTTTCTGGTGTCACCATCTATTTAAAATCGAGGCACAGAGCCCTTTCACTGGTGCGGGAGTGGTGTAAAAATCGTCTGTCTGGGGAGGTGCCCTGATTTCAGCACTGCTCAGGTACTTTTCCTTGCAGAGAGGTCAAGTGCCTTTGTTAAGTGGCTCTCAGGACCTCTGAATCTTTATCACCCCAGGGAGGTGTTCTCCAGACAGTTTTCCTCCCTGATGAGAACAAGTGACCTCTAATTCAGTAATACAAAGCACATGTAAATGAACCAGTCCTCCTCCACAGCGCCCAGCAGCAGCCCTCGCATTAGGATTCTTCTCTGTTGCGTTTAAAAACTATGAAGCCTTCTGGCTTGAAGTTGTTGAGGTCCCGAAGAAGTGTCAGCCAAATAAATATCAAGTAGGTAAAAATCATTTTTTTTCCCTCCATGGGGACGAAAGTCAAACTTGGGTTTAAAGACTGAGCAGCACTGCTGCAGGCAGTGCACAGCTTTGTAAGAGCAAGTCTGTCGGGTCAGTTTTTATTTCATTCAAATGGGCTCAGAACACAATGTTCAAACCACTGTTCTTTCAGAGTTTTCTGTGTTTAGTTTTTTCTATTTTGCTAAATTAAACATTCTTTTAAACCCCTAATTGGCCTTGACGTGGATTGCCATACTACACATTTGATCCTAAAAGAGTGTCACTCAGGACGTCTTTTCCGGCTGCTGTATGTTTGCTTGCTCATGTGGTGCCCATGCCCCACTCATGTATCTTTTGGCACCTGTCTCTCCATTAAGCATTTTTGAAAGTTTGAAGCCTTTACTTCTAATGAGGATGGGCCTCTGAATAAAATCAGGATTCTGTTAGAAATGAAAATGAAGGAATGATGCTGGGTAGGTGAGCAGGAGTGAGCACTAAGCCAAACTGCATTCCCACCAGCAGCGTGGAAGAGGGCCCGCCTTTCCTGGCAAAGGAGCAAGGAGGGAAAGCGGGTCCTGGGGGTCTTTTTTGGTGCAAGCTGAATGGTTATGTCAGCCCGTATCTAGAACCCATTCTGTAAAAGGAAAAAAATCCCCCAAATGTCATCACCATAAATGATACTTGAAGGAGAAATGATCATATGCTTAAACTTAGTCAAGCTGGGCGATCATAAAATTTTATTAAAAATGAAACACGAGTCAATTTGTTTCTTTTCTGCTTTTTCTTTTTTATTTCTTACTCTGTTCCAGAAATCAAGAAAGATATTCTGCTACTTTGGGAATGTTATGTCAGTTTCATAGTTAATAGAAATGCTCAGAGATTAGATGATTAATTAGATGATTGGAGTAGGGTACAACTTTGTATGTTCTCTCATGTAAGGTATAGAAACTTAAATCAGCTCTCCAAAATAAAATATTTGTATTTGGCAGATATTGTCAGATATATAGTGTTTTTTAAAAAGCATTTTTTTAAGAAGCAATGTATTTAGTTATCTCTGGAGTATTGGTTATCAACTTTGATAATTATTGGTTAACATTGCCAACTTTGAAATTATAACTTAACTGTTCTGCATTGTCTTCTTTATTTTAGCTTTCTTTTTCATGCTTAAATACCATCTCCTGATATAAATGGACTTTGCTTGACAAATATTGCTAGTAATTAGGCTCTTACAAGTTTAAGCTGGCTTCTGCAAGCAAGAAACACATTTCTTCTTTATTAGTTCTCTTAATTGAGTACCAGAAAATGAAATGTTATTATACCACAGGATAATTGTATCTTATGTGCCTTTCTCCTGAAGCTTCTTATAGAAGTTTAAGTAAAACCTTTTAGAAGGAGAACAATTTTTTCTTGAATCCAGCTGTCCCTCTGCCTCAAGTTTAAGATTACTTTTGATAATTTCTGAGATATATTGCCTTTAATTTCAGTTCTCAAGACTCTGCAACACTCTGATATGACAATGGTCGGCTCAACATACTTGATAATAAAATCTAAGTAGGAGGATCCTAATGCCAGGGGAGTTGTAGGAGAAAAAACACCTCCTGTTCATTAAATCTGCGTTCAGTTTTAAGAGCAATAAGCTTAACTGCTTCTAATTTAAAGTTCTTCTTTTATTCTAGATATTTACAATCATTTAAATTTTATTAGTTCTTTTTTTCTATGTGAATGTGTTTTTGTTTCCCTGAACCTACTGGTTTGGAAAACCTGGCAACGATGTGCTTGGCTCTATAGCGTCATTACTCAGAGGATCCATTGCCTTTCTCGTTTACTTTTCTCTCTAGTGAATTTGTAATCCGTTAGAGATGTGGCTCTGAGTAGGCAGATGGGCACTCTTATTAACTATAAGAAGCATTATCTATACATTATTTTTATTGCAATAAAAGTCCTCTATACTGTATGATTTTGAAAATTTCTCAGAATTTTAATTGTTTCTTCAATAGAAATGGTTTTGTTTTTGTGAGCTGCTATGCTTTAAGTTCTGTAGAAGAGCAAAATGTTCTTATATGGTCCTTCAGACTGCCAGCTGTTATATTTGACTGTATAAAGACTTCCTTGAGCTTCTTCATACTGGCTTTTCAAAAGGAATCTTCCAAGTTTTGAGAAAGAATAAAATTTTTATTTCCCTAGAAAGAGAAAATCAGCGAAAAGACCCAATTCTGCCAAAGAAAAGTGAATCATTTATTCTTTAATGATATCATGTGCTACTTTAAGTTATTGACTGGGGTTTGCTTCTATTATGCCTAGTTTCCAACATACATTTTTAATGCCAAAAGCTCTGATTGAGGAACTATAATGCATTGGGAGGGAGGAAGGAAGAAAGGCAGGCAGGCAGGCAGGCAGGCACCAATGCATTGCCAAGAAGCCAGCTGCTGCTTTTTCACCTTTACATTTAAATCTATGTTCCTGTATCTACCTATTATAGGTTGAGTTTATGGAAGAAGAACATTTATTGAGACTTTATTATGCCTGAAACATTATAAGTGCTTCATATGCTTTATTTCATTTAATCATCACCAAAGCTCTTTGAGGTAGATAATCTTGTAAGCTCCATTTTACAGCTGAGAAAACTGAAGCAAAAAGAGGCCATATCAGGTCATGGAGCCAGGACTGGGTTCTGGGAAGTCTAGCTCTGGAACCTTCTTTGCCTCCGTGCTAAATCGTTGAGGGATGGAGTTCTGTAAGGAGAAATTGCCCAATGCAAAAGTGTAGGGAACTCTTTGCAAGGGGTCCCTGAATGTGAACAGAAGTGCTTATTTTCCACACATCTAATTTTGACTGACAATGCACAACTGTCATGGTTTGCATCTCATTTTCTCCCCCTTATGTATGTGGGCCCCTGCTCCTGAGTAGTGGTAGACCTGGTGAGATTATATAGAGGGAGAAGATGTTTGCAGTGCACACATTACAACATCACTTGTATATGTCTCCTTTTTTTCTTCCTCATCAACTTTATTGAGCAACAATTTTGTACAATAAAATGAATCCATTTAATTGGATAAGTTTTGACAGTTATATACATTCATGAAACCACAAGGATGGTCAAGGCACAGAACACGTCCATTACTCCCGAAAGAATTCCCTGTGCCCCTTTCAGTCCACACTCCTTCTCTGTATCCCCAGCCCAAGCTCCTTTCTATCACGCTACATTAGTTTGCATTTTACACGAATGGAATCATTCAGGAAGTGCCCTGATAGCCAGTGTCTTTCACCTAACATAGTGATTTTAAGATGCATCCACGTTGTGGATGTATCAGTACTTTGTTCTTTTATTGCCAAGTTGTGTTCCATTGTACAGATAGTCTACATTTTGTTTGTCTGTTAACCTGTTGATGGACATTTACTGTGAATAAAGCTGCTGTGGACATTCGTGTAAAAATCTTTTTTGTGGGCATATGTTTTCATTTCTCTTTGGTAAATAGCTAGGGGAAGAAGGTTGTTACATGGTAAGCGTTTATGTTTAACTTTATACAAAACTGCCACACCATTGTCTAAAGCAGTTGTACCATTTAGCGTTCCCACTAGAATATGAAACTCCCAGTTACTCTACAAACTTGTCAACACTTGGTATTGTCAATCTTTTAAATTTTAGCTATTGTAATAGGCCAATGGTGATATCTTATTGTGGTTTTAATTTGCATTTCCCTTATTAATAATGATATTAGCCAGCTTTTTCTGTGCTTTTTTGCCATCTGTATGTTTTCTTTTATGAAATATTTGTTTAAATCTTTTACCTATTTTATACTGGGTTGTTTGTCTTATTTTTGATTTGCAAGAGTTCTTTATGTAATATGGATAAAGTCATTTGTCAAATATGCATTGCAATTATTTCTCCTTACCTGTGACTTGCCATTCTCTTTTCTTTATGGTGTCTTTTAAAGAGCAAATGTTTTTATTTTTGACAAAATCCAGTGTATTAATTTTTTCTTTTATGGTTCATATTTTGTTGTGTTCTATTTAAGAAATCTTTGCTTATGGGAGGTCACAAAGATTGTCTTTTGTTTTCTTCTAGGAGTTTTATAGTTTACCTTTTACATCTAGATTTATGATTTATTTTGAATTCATTTTTGCATATAGCGTGTGATAAGGATTGAAGTTCATTATATTCCATACAGATATCCAATTGCTCCAGTACCATTTATTGAAGAGGCTTTCTTTTCCCCATTGAATTCCTTTGGTACATTTGTTGAAAATCAATTGACCCTAAATGTATGGGTCTATTTTCTGGACTCTATTCTGTCTGCTCTTTTTCCCAGACCACACCATTTTTATTATGGTGGCTTTTTATTAAGTCTTGAAATCAGGGAGTGTGTATCCTCTAACTTTTTTCCTTTTTTAAAAAAATTGATTTGGCTATTCTTGGTCATTTGCCTTTTTATATAAATATTAGATTTGGCTTGTCAGTTTTTCCTAAAAGAAAAGCCTGCTGTCATTTTGATCAGAATGTTATTGAATATAGAATGTTTGAGGGAGATTTTACATCTTCACAACATTGAATCTACTAATCTATGAAGATGGTATACCTCTCTCTTTATGGAAGAGATCTTTGATTTCTCTCAAACGTGCTTTTCCTTTGATTGCAGTTTAATTTGTTGAACTCCTAGCAGGCAAAGTACAAAGTGCTTTACATGTATCCTTATAAATACCCTATGAAGTATGGTATATATTATTCTTACCATGTTCAGATGGGGAAACTGTAACTCAGAAAGAGTAAGTTGTTTGCCCAGAGTCACAGAGTCGATCAATGTTAACTGGGATGCACAGAAGCCTGCTGACTCCAGAGGCCATGTGGACCACTAGTAGTCAAGGCCAAATCTTTGGGAACTGTGGAGATGTATTTAAAGAAATTCCTTGGAATTGTTGTATATCTGTTTCCCACCTCCTATCTGCCCCAACCAAAATAAGTATATAAAATAGATGAGTATATAAATAGATATATAAATCTTTAGTTCACCCTCTGAAATGCACAGTGGAGTTGCTTATTATTAGAAAGTCATGTTATGTGTTTTGTGTATATGTGTGTATTTTATTGATACATATTAATAGAGCATACAACTTATCCAAAGTGTACAATCAATGGTATTTGGTATAATCACATAGTTGTACATTCATCACTTCCATCATTATTGAAGCATTTTCATTATTTCAATAATAATAATAATAAACAACTTTCACTATTTGCTGATGATATGATCCTATATCTAGAAAATCATGAAAAATCTACAACAAAGCTACTAGAATTAATATACAAGTTCAGCAAAGTGGCAGGATACAAGATTAATATGCAAAAATCAATAGCGTTTCTGTACACTACTGATTTGCATTCTGAGGAGGAAATCAGAAAAAAAAAATCCATTATAATAGTGACAAAAGCAATCAGATATTTAGGAATAAGCTTAACCAAGGACACAAAGGACCTATATTCAGAAAACTACAAAATATTGCTAAAAGAAACTGAAGAAGACTTAAATAAATGCATGGACAGTCCATGTTCATGGATTGGAAGACTAAATATCGTTAAGATGTCAATTCTACCCAAACTAATTTACAAATTCAACGCAATCCCAATAAAAATCCCAGCAGCCTTTTTTGCAGAAATCGAAAAGCCAATAATGAAATTTATTTGGAAGGGTAAGGAGCCCCGAATAGCCAAAAATGTCTTTAAAAAGAACAAAGTTGGAGGACTCTCACTTCCTGACTTTAAAGCATATTACTTATCTATAGTGGTAAAAACAGCATGATACTGGCGTAAGGGCAGACAGACTGACCAATGGAACTGAATTGAGAACTCAGAAATAGACCCTCACAGCTACAGTCAAGTGATTTTTGACAAGGCTGTCAAGCCCACCCAACTAGGCCAGAACAGTCTATTCAACAAATAGTGCTGAGAACTGGATAGCCATATCCAAAAGAAAGAAAGAGGACTCCTATCTCACACCTTATACAAAAATTAACTCAAAATGGATCAAGGACCTAAATATAAAAGGGACAACTATGAAACTCCTAGAAGAAAATGTAGGAAAGCATCTTCAAGATCTTGTGATATGTGGTAGTCTCTTAAACCTTATACCCAAAACACAAGCAACAAAAGAATGGGACCTCCTCAAAATTCAACATTTTTGCACCTCAAAGGACATTGTCAAAAGGGTGAAAAGGCAGTCAACTCAATGGGAGAAAATATTTGGAATTCACATATCTAATAAGGGTTTAATATCCATGATATGTAAGGAGATCATACAACTCAACAATAAAAGACAAACTATCTGAAATGTGGTTTAATTAGCCTTGATTTTTTTCTTTCTCTTGTCTATTTCATCTCTACACCATAAAGCAGAAAATATGCCTTATACTTTTATTTTCACTTAAGAAATTATTGGAATTCCCCAAAGCTGTCTGCATGCCATCCCATTACTCTGTGGTCACCTGGCACCTTCATCTTACTCTGTGTGAGGTCTCGGAACATGTGGACTTGGATTTCACTTGTTAAAGGTTTCCTGGAATTTAGTTCTGCCTAATGGTTCTTTTCCTCCCCTTTTAAAAGACAAGCAAAATGAATGGGCTGTTTTATAAGCCCGTTTCAGTCCTCTGATCTTCAGAGGGAAATATTTAAAGGCACGGTGCAGCTGTTTTATGTTGCAGTTTATAATCTAATTAAATGTATTTTATCCAGATCATTATGGACTTCATTGGAGCTGGGCTTTTTATAAGAAAGATGATGCGTTTGATTCATGCAGAATCATCTGGGGCTTTTAAATTTTGTGATCTTGCCAGCAGTGCCTGATGAAACAAAAATTCAAGTCTGCCTGTCTGATTTAGCTGGTCATTTGTTTTGGGAAAGCTCTTCTAATATGGCTCACTTTTTGGTGAACTTCCAGTTTTCAGAATGATTAATAAGAGAAGTTTGTTATTTCAAAGAGAATGCCATTGGGGAGTGATACATAGCCTTCTTAGAAGCTTATGTATCATTTGAACATCCTGGTACATATAAAAAATAAAACATCTCAAGTAATGGCATAATCTAGGTCAGAGAGAGGTAACATTATGTTTTGCTTGCTATGTTTTTTTGTACTATACAAGAAATTAATTTTATGATCTTCAGTTTAATTACTAAATTCTCCCAGTGTCAGGGTCAAGTGTCTAAGCTAGAAATTGATTTGAAAGGTGAAAATGCATTTTGTTAGTTTAGTTACATAATTTGAATGTAAAATGCTCAGAATATGTTTACTTTTGGATCTCAGGACCAACTTTCCTGCGTCTCTCGAGTCTGTGAATTGGAAAAGAAATTGATAATAGCTGTGCTGAACAACACTCACCTCTCCAAACACTTGGACTGGAATTCCTTGCTCTTCACAATTTCATATTTTCTGTGTTGAAGTGCGTCTCTAGCTTTGAATTTGCCCATCCTCTTAGCACTAATCATGTAATCCTAGTAAGATTCATAGCTTTTCCCCGGTTGGATAATTTATTCTGTCAGTTTAACTGTGGCTGGTCCCAAGCAACCCTGAGCTGTGCTCAGTGAGGGCAGACTTAGACCCTAACGAGGGCTAGTATGCAGCTGCAGCTCTGGTCTTGCTCAGCTCTCTTGCCACCTTCCAGTTTGCATGTATTGCAAGTCTGTGCTCGCACAACCACACACACACCATGCGCTGGTGCAGCCAAGCAGCACGCCGCCTGCTTCCTCTCAGGCTTCCGGTGCTGGTCGGAACTGCTTGCGAAGACCCCGTTTCCTGACTCCATCCCGCTAACTCCTGATCTTCCTCCTGCCTGGTCTAGGAATTCAAATTCTCGTGCTCTTCATGACCTCCCCACGCACCTTGGATCCCATGCCCAGAACCCCCTCTCCAGTCCTGTGCTTCTGCGCGCTTCCTCCAACTGGGCAGCAGTGCCCCTCCAGGAGGCGCCCACGGGGGTCCCAAGTGAGCGGCACCCACCGGGCCTGTGCCCAGCCCCCTGTCGATGACGCCTTCCTGTTAGTTTTCCTGGCAGCTGCACTCAGGCTACCTGAATTCATAGCTGGCTGGAATTACCTCTGTGACTTTTGTTTATTATTTTTTGTGTGTTGGGCTGGGTATGCCTGCTGGAGACCATGCTTTTTATGATCCTTTTAACTGAAGAAAGGAATAAAAGTTATAGACCTCAGGGCCTAATAAAGGCCTGCAGGGAACTCTGGCAGGTCACTTGAAGTCTGTGGCCCTAATGGCTGCCCCCTGGTTGTTTTAGCACTTTCACTGCTTGCCCTCGGCTAATGTTGGGGCGTATTGCTTATTGATATTAACTACAATTTCTCTTTGTCTTTGTTCATTATTTAGCACTTTTATCTGAAAACTTATATACTTTACCTTGATGTGAGGCCAGTATCTGTGAGTGGAGTTTCAAAGGTTGGTTAGTTATTGGGCATTCAGATGGATCATACGGTGCTCACTCCTCCTGCGGCTCGGGAGCCATTGAGTAGGTGCCAGGGACGCACCTAGACTGGTTCACGTATTAGAAAACGGCTATTTACAACAGGATTTTGTTTTCTACCCATTTTACTTAAATTCCAAATCACTTTACAATGAACATACCACACAAAACTCACCCAGTTTCGCTGAGATTAAGTGCCTAATATTTGTTTATTAGGAAAGAGACAGACTCCCTGGAGCCGTCACACACACATAGGGGCACAGTGTGGCCTGCAGCTGCCGCTGGCCTTCCTGAGGCCTCGGGCAGGCGCCTCAGTGCCTGGGCAGCCCGCGTCGCGCTGCTCGCCCACTAGGCTCGCCTTCCCTCTGGGTAGCCAGTCCTCGCAGTGCGTCAGTCCAACGCAGTCGGGTCTGCCTGTTCCTAACTATCACTGCCTACTGGGCAGAATCCACCACAGAAGGGTGGTGCGTATGCCCGACCAGCCGACAGACAAGATCTCGGTTCTGTATCTGAAAGTGTGCTTCCTCTATTCCCATTACTTTGTGCCTTAATTTCCTCTCTTACTTACAAGAACACATTTTTTGCTTTAAACACATTATCTCATTTGGGCTTTACACCGGCTTTGTGAGGTAGATGTTATTCTCCCGTTTTGGTGACGAGAAAACTGAGTGCAGAACGCTTACGTGAGCTGCTCAGGGTCACGGGCCGGGAACGTGGTGCAGCATGGCTTTGGAATAGGCGGGCTGCGCCCAGATTGCAGAGCTCATACCCTCTTTATTATGCTGTACCCCGCGGGAGTGAAGGGCTTTTTAAAATGTGTGCGTCATGTTCGTAGCAAGGCTGTACCCTGATGTATTCAGTTTTGCCCTACTAAGGGGCATTCAGGGTGTTTTTACTTCCTGTTTCTAAAACACTGCTGCAGTGGACGTTCTGGTGCATGTAGCCTTACACACTGTACTTTTATTTTCTTTGGAAACACTCCCCAAAGTATGATTTTATTTAGTCAAAACGGTATGTGAATTTTATATTTTAATATATTTTGCCAGATTTCCCCCTAAAATGTTGTTTGTAATGGATTATTTCACCTGCAATATATATTGTTAATGAAGTGTTTTAACAATCTTTTGGATAAATAACATTGTCTAACTTGACTTTGCATTTCTCTGAGGTTAAGGCTCTTTTTTTAATATATGTATTGACGGTTTAGGTTTCCTCTTTTGTGAATTGTATGTATAAATCCTTTGTTCATTTTTATTTAGGATTTTTGGTCTTTTCCTCATCAATTTGTAGTTACTCTTTATAAGTGGCATCAATTTTCTTTGTCAAATATTTTGCAGATTGTTTTCTTCCAGGTTATCATTTGTCTTTTGACTTTACTTACTAAAAATTTTACATTTTTGTACATTGAAATATGACTTCATGTAATATGTGTGTGTATTTAATGGCACCTGGGTTTTAGGAACCCTTGCCTATGTTTGTAATAGTTTTAATGATTAATTTTTAAAATAGAAGTCTTTTTCTAAATGGAGACACACTTATGCCAATACCTTTTTTATTATATGAACCATCATTTCCCTATTCAGTTGAAAAGACATTTCTGAAATATTAAGTTTTCATAGATATTTGTCCTTTTTTCTAGCTTTCTGGTTAACTGTTCTGTTTTTCTCTTCCAGTGCCACAACCACCCTGTGTGTGTGTGTGTGTGTGTGTGTGTATAGTGAGTTTGGTGTCTGGTAAGACAGTTCTACTTTCACTAGTCGTAATTGCTAAATTTTCCTAACTGTTCTTTTGTCTGAGCATTATTGCATATGATCTTTAAAATCACTTTACTCAGTAAAAGAAAACACAAAAATGCTGGATTCTGATTGGAATATATAGAATTAAGTCTATATTTTAACTTTAGCAGCGTTGGCATTTGAAGATAGTATGCCTTCCTGCTCAGGAATAAGTCTGTCTGTCTTTTCTAATATCTTGTTTATACCCTTCAATAATATTTTCCAGTTTTCTTAATATAGGTCCTACATATTTTTTCTTCTTAAATGTATTCTACATATCTATGATTTTGTTGTTAAGTTGTAGAGAATATTTTCATTTGATTTTCTAGTTCTTTATTTGTAGTATAGAGAAAAAGCTAATGATTTTTTAATCTTTATCTTGCATTTATGCATCTCTTATTAGTTCAAGTATATTTTTATTAGAATTTGGTTTTTGAAGTATGTAATATTGTCATCTATAAGTAAAGACTATTTGCTTTTTTTCAATGTGTTTATCAATCATTTCAATCATTTCTTGTTACATCAGCCAGAACCTTCACAGCAATTTAAAAATAGAAGTAGTGACAGTCATCCTTACCGGATTTCTCATTCTAATAAGAATAACTTTATTCTTTCACCATCTAACATACAGTTTGCTAGTGAATTTTAGTAAGTAGTCTTTATCATGTTTAAGTAATTTTCATCCTTCCTGTTTTAGTATTTTTAATATTCACATTTATTGATCCAATTTGTTGTATATGCATCTTGGTCTCCGTAGGGTCTCGTGACCTCTGCTCGACAGCCTTGGTCAGAATTGAGAGTTCCTCAGATTAAGCTGTGTGCCTGGTGCAGAGGTCCAGAAATCAGTTTATTCTCAGCGACCCATGACCTCTGACATTCCTGTCAAGAGTGAGACAGAGCCTTAGTTGTCGCTAAGTTTGTTCTATCTTTATATAATCACATAATTCCTGCCCCAAACCACCCTTTTATGTGAGATTCTTTATACTAACGTAATCATTAACTGGTCTATGCACCTTCTCTGAAGATAAAATGGAGCTCATGTAAAATAGTTCTAGTTTTTACTGTAATGTTAAGACCTGCGTATTCACCCAGAACATGGTATTTTGGTGTGCTTGTGTATGGACTTATTTCACCTCTTTCCTATAAACTGAAACATGAGTCATTATTGTTTGCACTGAAAACCAAACCCAAGCAATGAGCTTTCAGTGCATAATGAACTCCCTCTAGTTAAAATAATATACTACACTGTGAATCAATTCATGTTAGATATATGTTTATTTATAAAACTACTGAATTAGAAGAAAATTGGAATAGATAATACTTTTTGGAATGATTTCTTTCCATTTTTTAAATACAAGTCTTGGACAATAAGGATGCAAGAGGACCTCATGGAAGTCTGGGAGAAAAATAAAACACATCAAGAGATTCTGCGCTTTCTCAGCAGGACCAACCTGAGGCTCCTGCAGAGGCTCTAGTTGACCTAACTACGAGTGTCCTAACAGGCTTCCCTTTACCTAAAGATCCCAGAAATCGTTGTGCTAATCATTATTCCGTCCACTTGCTGTGTTCAGGATTTTGCCGCTGGCAGAGCTGTAACCCTAGTGTTTCTGGGGAAAAACCCACGCTGTAATAGCTTTGGGAAGCTGCCAGGGGAAAGCTACCCCCTCAGACAATTACTTTATATTATCATTACTGCACATATGATACATTATTCATCATTTTTAAGCGTGTTCATTATAAATGCTGTTTAATCACATTTTAAAGGTAAACAGCGTTTATCAAATTATCATCCGGTATTCCGCGCAAAGTCGGTACTGATTCTTCACCACAAACCTATGCCCTGGAAGAGAATATGTGCATTTATTTTTTGTCCTATGATCTGTCCAAAGGCTCAGACCTACACTGTGCCTCACTGAGTTAACCCTGTAATTCAGGCCGTTTCCTAGATTGCATAATTGTCTTGTTTTTGTCATGTAGTTCTGTCTCAAGTATGTTTTAAATATGTGCAGTAGCTAATTTTGCTTTTGTGGACCTTTCTGAATATCTGTGGTTCAGTTCTAGCATTTTGTGTTTGGAACATGTCTTCAAAGATTTGCTTTTAGTGTTTTGCATGATAGTATGTACCCAATGAATATGTATTTAATTGGATGGCAGCAGTACGTGGTGAGACTGTTGGATTGTGTGCTCTTGTGTGGGTTATCAGAAATTCTTAGATTTCTTGACAAAGGGAGAGGATGAGGTGGTGCTAATGCCCGGAGAAGGTGGGATGGGTGGTGTGTGTGAGTCTGTGTCTGGGCACCCATGTGCATGTGTTGGCATGCGTTCATTTGCACGTAGGTAAGGTTGAGGATGAAGAAGTATCAAGACTAGCTGAAAATCTCAGAAAAACTCCCCGCTGTGTTCTGGGTATTGTTTTTAGGCCACTCAGGCCAGTCAGTTTTTCAGTATCCCTAAGGATGCATTTATTTATCATCTGCTAAGAGCTGGCAGTCTACAGAGCCCTGGGATAGCCTCAAGGAACTTAGTCCCCTGGAAGAGATAGCTGGGAAATATGTAGTCAAGACTTTGATAACGTAAATATAAAGTTCCCTGTGTGGCACAAAAGAGGACATCCAAACTAGAATGGCGCTCAGGAAGGCTTTGAGAAGAGCTGCGCCGTGGGCGTAATCTTGAAGTTTAAGAGGAGTTAACTTGGAAGAGAAGGGAGGAAGGGGCTTCATGCAGAGCAGCAGCAGAGGTGAGTGACTGGTGAATGCAACTTTACTGTCTTGTTGGAGTGTAGGGGAGAAACATTTTGAACCTAAGATTTCAAACTAGGTCCTGTTCTAGCATAGGTTCATTAATAGTGTTAAATACTGACATAGGGGTTGGTACTAGAACACCACTCAAAAGAGCACACTACTGCCCTTCGGTGCTTTATGGTTTGGAATGTACACCAGGTAAAGCTGCCATACTCCCCATTGCCTAGTGTGCAATTGGGAATTTACAGAGAGTATAATTATTTGGTTCGTGAATTATGGTCCCCTTCCCACTAGTTTTTTCTTTTCACATTAATTAATTTATCAATTTTTATTTTTTAAATTTATTTTTAATCTTAAAATTTCCCCATTCTTATAATATTGAATACACATCTGTGAATCTGGAGGAGCATCTTAGAAATGTTAATGAGCACTAAAGAGGATGTCAGAATACAAAGCGTGATCTACAAAAGCACAGGATTTGGAGGAAAATGGTTACTGCACATTTTCTTTTTACCTGTGCATTCCAGAACATACAGGTACTATGCCTCAGCAGCCTGCTGTATATGGAAGATCAGATGGACATGCGCTCGCATCCTCAAAATGCCACTTCATCAGTCATATGATGTAGGAAAAATTTAACCATTTTGATCCTTACTTTCCTCACCTATGAAATGACTATAATACAACCAATTTTGTTGGGAGGGGAGTTAGAGAAAGTGTTACAAAGTACCTCATTAGGGCTCAAGAAACAGTAGCTATTCTCAGTGGTACTTTCATGTAGGAGTATAAGCGATGATTAAAGCATAGGTGTTAGATGCTGTCTTTTTCCTAATAGAGGTTCTAGATTCCGTACCCTCTACATGGAGCTAAAGCCCTACCTGAGCGCTTTCCGTACCCTCTACATGGAGCTAAAGCCCTACCTGAGCGCTTTCCGTACCCTCTACACGGAGCTAAAGCCCTACCTGAGCGCATTCCGTACCCTCTACACGGAGCTAAAGCCCTATCTGAGCGCTTTCCGTACCCTCTACACGGAGCTAAAGCCCTACCTGAGCGCTTTCCGTACCCTCTACACGGAGCTAAAGCCCTACCTGAGCACATTGAGGAAGGTTGTGTGGCCTCTGTGATTCTCTTGAAGATTCTCTAATGTGTCCAGTATGTTTGCCCCACCCATCAGCTGTAATGTTGCATTCCTCTGCCTTTAGGATTACTTACTTATAGAATATAACCATTGCTGAAATACACACTAGACTTTTTTTTTTTGAACTTTTTATTTTGAAATAGTTTCAAACTTATAGAATAATTACAAAAATGCTGCAAACCCCTTACAGGGAACTCCAACACACCCTACGCCCACCAATTTTAACATTTTGTCACAATCGTTGTATCATTCTGTCTATCCATCAATCTTTCAGTCCATCCTATCTGTCCATCTATCGGTTGTTTTTTTTGTTTTTTTTGTTTTTTTAAAGATTTATTTATTTTATTTTATTTATCCCCCCCTTGCTGCTTGTGCTGCTGTGTCCATTCGCTGCGTGTCTTCTCTGTGTCTGCTTATCTCCCCCTTGCTGTGAGGTCTTGCCGCATCAGCCCATGGCGCCGCGCGAGCCGAGCTGCCCTCACAAGGAGGCGCCAGGAAGCGAACCCGGGGCCTCTCATATGGTAAACGGGTGCTCTATCCACTGAGCCACACCCGCTTCCCATCTGTCTATCAGTTTTATGAACACTTGAGTGTAAGTTGTAAATCCCTGAACACTGATTACTGCCATGCACATTTTCTAAGAACAAGGATATTCACTTATATATCCACCTTAAGTACAGTTATCATGTAGCTTAAAACAAAGCGAGGCACTGATAATGCCTAAATGAGCCCAAGAGACTCCGTAGTATCAGGCTCAAAATTTCAACCTTGAAATAAAACTTACTATGTTCCAATTTTTTCATATTTCCCAATAATGTCTTTTTGAGCCTTTTCTCCTCCCTTGTTAGATACCATCCAGAATCATGTTTTGTCTTTGTCATTGTCAGAACTCTCTATTTTGGGCATTTGACAGGGTGATTATAATATGCTGCAGTGTAGATCTATTTGGGTTTAACCTGTTTGGAGTTCATTGAGTATCTTGAATGTGTATATTTATGTCTTTCATTAAATTTGGGAAGTTTTCAGGCATTACTACTTTAATATTTGCTCTGCCCCTTTCTCTCGTTCCTCTGCTTCTGGGACCCCCATAATGCATATATTGGTGTACTGGATGGTGTCCCATAGTTTTCTCAGGCTCTGCTCACTTTTCCTCATTCTTTCTTTTTCCTTTCATCTGCAGACAGGATGATTTCAATTGTTTGATTTCAAGTTCATGATTCTTTCTTCTGCCAGCTCCAATATGTGTTGACCCCCTCTAGGGAATTTTTAAATTTCTGTCACTGAGCTTTTCAGCTCTCTTTGGTTCCTTTTCAGAATTTCCGTCTCTCTATTGATACTTTTTGTGTTCATCTGTTGCTTTCCTGATTCCCTTTAGTCCTTTTCCCATATTTTCCTTTAGCTCCTTGAGCATATTTAGCCTCACCCCCCCACACACATGCACTTAAGGTCTTTGTCTGGTATGTTCCAGGTTTGGTCTTTTGCATTGATGGTTTCTAATGCTTTGATCTTCTCCTTTACCCTGGCTATCGCTTTCTGTTTCTTTGTATATTTTGTGATCTTTTGTTGAAACCTGGACATTTTGATATTTTAATGTGTTATTGCTGGAATTCAGTCTCTGGGGCATGTGTTCCCTAAACTTGTATCCAGCTACTGTTATAACAGAGCTTTCCTTGAGGGCCAGGAGCTAACAACAACAAAAGGTGGAAAGAGAACACCTTTCCGAGTATCTGCAGATTGACCTGGGCAGGTGCCCTCTCCGTCAGGGCTTATCCACACAGTCCGTTTAGAGAGTAGCTCCAGGCCAGAGTGTGAGGGACGCCCTGTTCCTTTCTGCACATTTGTCTTGTCTGGTCTTTCTTGGGCATGCACACATGTGCCTAGGATTTCCCCTGTTTACATGGTCCAGAATGTACCCTTTTCCCTAGGAAACAGTTTCCTCGTGGTTCCGGGCACTGTGCTGTGTATTCTACAGCCACCATCCCTTCCCCAGACAGCACGATTTGACTGCTGTCCCTCGGCATCCTGTGGGAGAGTTCTGTGTGCTGCCTTCTACACACAGGGGAAGTTCTGCCACGGTCAGTCCCTCAGGCACCACCAGACCTTTTGGGCCAAACATACATGCTCCAGTATGTGCAGTGGTGGTTACTCTGCTCCTTCTGCAACCAGGGCCAGGGGTCCACGCTTGGAGCATGGGCCAGCCTGCACTGAGCCTGTGAGGTGCTGGGGAGGGGCTGCCAGGGCGGCACGGAGAGCCTACCAATTTTAAGCAGCCTTTCTCTTGATGCAGTGCTTGCCCTGTGACTGCAGTCCTTTCGCTGTTTTCTGGAGCTTTAAGATGCTTCTGTCTGTTCTTGCTGGTTGTTCAAAGCATCTGTGGGGAGACGGAGCCCTGAAGCTTCTCACTCTGCCATCCTTACTGTGTGTAGCACTTTTCTTCACAGAACAGAGAAGTTCATCTCTGAGAGTTAATCCAGAATTTACTATTAGAAACTCCAGAAAGATGCTATCAGAATATCAGACTATGCATAAGCTTGTACGTTTAGTATTGTTTTCATTTCAAAATATACACGGATGGGGTAGAGAGCACAGAGGTGGGACTCTAAGGATTTTATTCCTACCCTCAGGATAATAGGTATATCTTAGGAGGTATATCCTTCATGTAATTCTTCAACAATTATAAGTCAGAGGTGGAGAGAGCATACCATTTGTCTTCCAGTTATTTGCCTTTCATGGAACACTTACCATGATTTTCAGACAAAATTCTAAGCAGCAGATATGAAGATGGAATCCAGTCGTTGAGGCATAGACCACTAAATTTGAGAGCATGATAGGAACTTGGGGATCAGGTAGTATAGGTGTTTTCAACATATTTTAGCTGGAACCATCCTTTTTCAAATGAAAGAAGATACAAGTTCTCAAAAGTAATTAGTAATTAGGTAAAGCTAGTTAATCCAGATGCTTGTTGGGGGCAGTGCTAGTTGCCCTGGCACCTTGGCCCTTCTTCTTTGACCCCACCCCAGCCTGTGGGTCACAATGCATAACTACTGATTTGACACAAGCCAGTGGTACCCAGAAGGATTTATCCCTAAGTGACTAAACTTGGATGATTTCTGTTGTCAGAGCTGCAGTTTGGATTTGTTTTGCAAATTGCTACAGAAACCAGTGTTCAGAGGGCAGTGTCAGTTTTATTAGGATATTTCATCTGACCTTGTGTCAGAGCCCTTCCAAGCCCATGTCCGTAGTGGTGTCGGAAAAGCTAAGTAGTGGCATTTCTCAGAGCTGTGGTCATGGAGCACGAGTAGTGTGGTGTGAACAAGCTGTGATGGTGGGCTATCAGTGCCGAGAATGTTGTTTTCACATTCCTTTAACACCTTAGCTTGGAGCTCAATAAATCCTCTTCCATCTTCATCTTCGTATGTTAATATTCTCACTTGTGGTGTAGTGCAGCAAATGTCCACAAAGAATTGAAAATTAATTGTAAACCATGACATTAGAATACAACTGTTTGAAAGACGAATGCACTTTCTATTTCATTATGGGATCTTGTAGGCTGACTGCATAATTTGAATTTGACACTGCCCAGGAGAAATTTCTAACTTAATCCATGCATAGCCACACATCATGTTGGACATGAACTCTAACTTACACCAAGACAATGCTACAGATCCACCTTGAAGTAATGTTGGTAATTTTTCCAGTACTTGGAATGAATTTGGGATCAGCCACTCTCTTTCCTCCCCAGATCTCTTTTGGTCAAAAGACAAGACGATGAGAGTTCTCAAGCCTGGTCTATGTCTTTGAAATACAGTGAAGATGATTGATGAAGAGAGTGTTGAACCTGTGACTGTGCCTGTGTTACAACTTGCCCTAATCAAATGAGAAAACTCCCATCCACAGCTTTTCTTTTGGGGGCCCTCCTCTTTTTCTACCGTATGCCTGACATTTGTCATCTTATGACTCAATGAAACTGTACCAATTACCCCTACCCTTTATATCCCATAAAGCATTCTTGCACATTAGGTGCTTAGTAAAATTTATTGACTCAATTAGTGAATGGATACATGAGGTCCCTAACCAGTTGGTGAGCACCAGTTATTCCCCTGAGGAATAGAGCAATATTATGGTCCATATCAAAGGCTGCCTCAGGTCATCAGAGACATTGACTTACTGAGCTGTGTGCTTCTTGTTCACCAAAGCCCATAGTATCTTGGACGCTTTGGCTTTGTATGTTGACTTTTGTAAATATACATTTCTAATATATATTTTGTAGGCAATATATGTGAGACAGGTTGGTGTGTATCTGCATTTATCTACATTTACATCTGGATGAACATATCAATAAAATACATGAGAGGGTATTGAATATGAATAAATTTGTTCTGTCAGGAATGGAGCAATCAACTATACTTTCAAAGACTGTTTTTATAACTCAATTGAGAGATTTCAAATTGTTATTACCCATGGATATTATTATTATTTAGGATGTAAATCCATGCTGAAATCTCCCAACTTCTACAGTCTACGTTTTGCTATTTCACCTATAAATGTGTCTGCTTCTCCATTATGGAGAAAGTAAGCAAAGCTAATTGTGACTTTAAAATATTAACCCCTAGTACAGACTTGAATGTCTAATATTGTTTTTCCTAAGAGAAAAGCCAAACCTAGTTTATGCAAATAGCATGTGTTTAAGTAGGCAATGTTTTATTTTCCTTCTGTCCCTACTTACAAAATTTTCCTAAACATAATTGTTTTTAATTTGTGGGAAGCAAAAACTAAATTTGCTACAAACTACGGCTTTAGACCTGGAGCAAAATCATACAGGAACAAAAATGTGGGCCAAAAGTGGACCACTGACAGCTTCCTTACTATAAAAACTGCAAAAGATGCCACAGTGTCACTACTGATGGGAGACCTGGGGGTGGGGTGGGGTGGGGTCTGCCTGGCTCTGTAGGTGATAAACTGAAAAATTCTAGGAATTTGTATATGAATAGGATATAGAAATCTCTTTTCCAAATTCTGAGGTCCTCTGTATTAGTGTGGAGAGTTGGCTTTTAGGGTCTACGAGCCAGTGGCCTGGGGAGGTGGGTACCTGGGGGCACTTGGAAATAGGGTACTACTCCTGGTTCAGCCTTCCATGAAAGACTTTATTTGACCCTCAGGGGTTAGCTTCCTAGGACACAGATGAAAGGTCCTCAACCACATTCCTATGCAAGTGAAAACTGCATGCAGATGTCACTTTTTACCAGTCATATAGCAAAGAGCAAAAAATGTTTGATAACACCATGTGCTAGCCAGAGTGTAGGGAGAGAGGCATATATATATTGGAAGGAATAGCTCTCAAAATTCTAAATGCATATACCCTTTGACTTAGCGGTTATGCTTCTAGGAATTCATTCTATAGACACTTAAGCAAAAACATTAAGTGACATGTGCAGCCTTGTTTGTAATAGGAAAAGAATGGAAATAACCTAAATGTCCATCAGTAGGGGACTGGTTATATAAATTATGATATATTCCTTTAATGGAATATTCTGAAGCCATAAAAAAAAAGAATAAGGAAGCTCTTTATGGCCTCATATGGCATTAACATTAAGTTATATGGTTAAGAGTACAGAGAAGGTAAAAATTGGGTGTCTAGTATGTGATGCTTTGTGTAAAGAAATAAGAAGGAAAACAATACATAAACATTTGTTTGTATAGGCATATAATAAGAAACCCAAAAACAATATAAGTGAATGCGTCTGGAAATGAGGGCCGAGATGGGTATGGTGGGGGACTTTTTCATCTCTTTTGAATCTTTTGAATTTTATTTGTGTCAGTGTATTACCTATTCAAAAATAAAGAAAAGTAGGAATAATTTTGTAGACCAGTTAGTTGTAGTCTTAAATGTACAGTTTTCATCTGAAAATTTAATGGGGAAAAATCTCAAAATTATAGTCCCCGACTTGTGACTTTTAACAGTTTCTCCAACAAGATTTGAGAAGCTGATTGGCGTATCCAGTGTGATATGAAAACTCTGATGGCTTCAGTGGGGAAAGACCCTAATGTGGTTTGGGACATGCCCAGGAAAACACTAGAGGAAAATCCTGTCTTCTCTTTAACCCAAATTAAACCTTGGTCAGCGGTATTGGTCCCGTTTACTGCCTCTTAAATCTTTGTCTTACTCAATCTACTTGAAATCAATAAAACCATGTGTTTTTAAAATACTCTATCATTTGGACTTTCAACTAATTCAGGCCTGATTCATTGATTGATTACTGAAACTTTTCCATGGATATGTCATTCCTCCTTTTCACTTAAGATAGATAATATGCTTTAGCTGTTTGGACCCAGGTCTTTTCAGTATTTATATTGATGTGAAGCAAAGTGTGGATTACCAAGAAGTAAACATTTGGACAGCCAGAAGATCAAAATATAGGAACAAATCTGGATTTCTCAGATCCGTCTTCTTTTATTTTTTACTTTTTCTAGGCAAAATTTGTCTGAAGTAGAAAGAGCTGAATATGGATGAGCGCATGTTGAAAACTGATTTTCAACCGTAATTGCTTTGCAGTATGAAAATTGGCAAAGAAAATAGTTTGGGAATATACACAGAGATGAGATTCTTACAGCTGCCAGATACCATGTGTAGCATGCAGGCATCCCCAGAGAAATAGAAACGCAGCTATCCTGTGACGAGAGCCTCCCGTTGACGTGATTCGAGGCATCTGTCTGCCCTAGCTGTCCTCGTAAAACTGCAGTGCCACCGTGGTGCTGAGTTAGCCAAAAGACTCCTTTAAGGGAGCGGCAGGGAGGCATCCTGGGAACTTTGCTGTGAGGTTATGCGCTCGTCGGCTTCGGTTCGCGTCAGCTCAGGAATAGCAACTTAGAGGGAAAGCCCCTGGCGAATGCCATTCGGAAAGCCTGCGTCCCTCGAGTTTTGGTCCCTGAAATAGGGATGCATTTGCCGTGTTAATTTTGCATGAAAAGGCTTGGATGCTGCGTGGACCCCTTTAGGCCCTTAGAACTGGAGGCTGAGACAGGGCGTGCGGTAACGATGTGTCCTGAGGCCAGGCCGCACGCTGCTGCCTGTGCGTGCCTGCGGCCGCGCTCCCCGCCACTGCTGGGGACCAGGAGCTCCACCGAGCCTCTGTGCAGCGGGGCCGGGGCAGGAGGCAGCATTCCCGGGAAAGGTGGGCATGCGCTGCAGCCGCTCCGCCTGTGCCTCCCTGCAGGTCTGGGGTAGCCGTCGCTTTCCACTTACTTCTTGGCTCTGACTTTTCCTTTCCTTTCCTTAGTTAGCTGTGACCTCTCGAGCACATGAGGCCAGGTGCGCTCCTCTCCGTTTCCTTCTTCATTGTCCGTAACAGAACATAAGGTTGGTTTTTGGCCACGATTCTTATCTCTTGACTATGGCCTTTGCCATGGGGATCACAATCCTCTACGGCCTACCCCACCATTCCTCTTTTTTATGAAGAAGTTTGGTTGTAGCTGAGTTGCACAGTCTCCATTCAGAATGAATTAATATAAATTTCCCCAAAAGTTCATATCTATGGAAACAAAAGACTAAATGGGCCAAGAAGTGTTTGACCCCTTTCATAGAGTTATATTTTCATGTGATCCAGAAACAAAAATCTAATGGAACACACTCTACCTATGTAAAACTTCTTAGAGGAAAGAACTGAGCGTTTGATGAGCCTTTGTAATTGCCAAAACTGACTTAGCAGACACTTTTCCATGTAGATTTAATAATTATTAAATTATTGTTTGATTCCACATATTATTTCTTGCTATGATCTTCTGAAGAAAGCTTTTTTAAATTAAATCTTTTATTTTGAGATAATTGTTGATTCACATGCAGTTGTAAGGAATAATTAAACCTTTTATTTCGAGACAGTCATGGCTTCACGTGCGGTTGTGAGAAATAATGCAGAGAGGTGCCCTGTACTCTTTACACAGGTTCCCCCAGTGGTAACGCCATGCAGGACTGTTGCACTCTATCAGCTCCAGGTGTGGACATTGATGCAGCCAAGATACAGAACATTCCCATGCCCACAAGAATCCCTCCAGGTGTCCTGCAGAGCTGCGCCCACCTCCCTCCCTCCCCCGCCCCTTTCCTAACCCTGACAACCGCTGACCTGCTCTCCATTTCCATAATTAAGTCATTTCAAGGATATTGTGTAAATAGAGTTATACAGTCTATAAAACCTGCCGCTTAGCCTTCTTCATGCAGCCTGTTTCCCTGGAGGATCATCCAGGGTGCTGCGAGTATCAATAGTGTCTTTTTATTATTCACTAGTATTTCACGGTATAGATATGGCAGTTTGTTTAGTCATCCACTCATTGAAGGACACCTGGGTTTCCTGGTTTTGGCTATATGAATACAGTTGTTACAGACGTTCGTGTGCAGGTTTTTGTGTGAACATAAGTTTTCATTTCTGTAGGATAAATGCAGTTGCTGGGTCATATGGTAGTTGTGTGTTGAACAAGAAACTTTCAGTGATACTTATTATTATTATTATTATTATTATTATTATTATTCTACAGACAAGGAAACTGAAGTTCAGAGTAGTTAGTTGATTTGCCAAAGATTACAGAGCTAGTAAGTAGTAGAGCTAAGATTTGAACTGAGGTCTGCCTGAACCTCCAAATCCACACATCTTCCAGTCGAGGACTATGGAATCATATATCGCTTTTCACATTGAACGGTGTTTAGAATGGAAAACTAGGGATGCTGTTTTCCCTTGGTCTTGATCGCTAAAAGTGAGGAGGTGGTTTCATGCTCATGCCATTGGCTGTGTTTTGTTTTGTTTTGTTTTTCTCCAAAAGAGCAAAATGCAAGGATCAGTACAGAAGGCACAGCATCCAGGGCAGATGTGATCAAATCAGGGTCCCTCGGTGATGACACAGGCAGTGGGTTTTATGCTCTCATCGCTGCCGAGCAGCCGAGGGGCTGGCGCTGGTCGGCCAGCAAGAGTTCTGACCCCAGCTCCCCACCCTCTCCATGTGGTGCCAAGAAAGGCAGATGCCAGCGATTACTGCTGCACTTGTGGGAAAGACGGGGCCAGGGAGAGCGACACAGCCACAGGCGCTGGATGGCCCTGCATCCTTGATGGCATTTGTGGTCAGCAGATGCACCACGGAACTGCAGC
>JAQZBX010031064.1:0-26503 GCA_029593785.1 Cabassous unicinctus
TAACTCCTCATTGACTTCTGTCCCCTCACAGCTCCGACAGGCCCCTCTCCTTGTCAGAACAGAAAACGGGATATTACCAAATACATTGTAACCCATGAATTCCCATTTTCAGACTCTTCATCTGTCACTAAGGAAGGGAACGGCTGTCTCCCAATGAACAAAGTTTCAGGCAACTTTATTTAAAATGATGTGACGTTTCCCCTGGTTAGAGCACTAAGTCCGTAAGTTATTGATTCCAGCATATGCTAGGAAATGGGTGTACTTACTACCAGAATGATTGTGTCTCTCTGAGAACAGATGGCATGAACAAGACGTGGGTGTAGATATTTTTGGAATTATTCTAGAATAGCAATTGTCCACCACAGTTTGTGGTGGTAGATAGTTAACCACAACATCTAGCTGGAGCATAAGAGTAAAAATGCTCGCATAGAGTATAGACTGGGGCAGTTTATGGTCATCTACTTGTAAATCTCTTTCTGGAACTTTGATGGAACTGGTGCCAGAAAGCACCTCTGGCACCAGAAGGTCATCTTGGCTTGCAAAAAACAGAGTGACGTGTTTAGTCCTGTTTATTGCCTGCCCTTGTGCAGTTCTCTTTAGGCAATCCATGAACTCTCCACCCTTTTTAATTCTATGCTTTTCACATTCCTAAAGAATGAGGTTCTCACCATGAAGTTGCCACAAGGGATACTGGTTTAGTAAACTCTGATGTCAATTTTATTTCTAAAAACTAATTTTGCTGCCCACAGTATAACATTGTAACTATGGCTCTAAAATTCTGAAATAAAAAGTGTTTAATCATTAAGGACATTTTTGCTATTCTGTGGTGAAGTTGTCAACACCTTTTAATATATAAGCATTTTCTCCTCTTTTTCCCAATATATAATTTCTTCCATATTGTCAGATACTTACATTAGCTAAGCCAATTTGTTGGCACATTTCACCCCATACCATGGAAAGAAACCATGGTATAAGTTTTAAGTGCTGACAGAGGAAGAACTGTTAATTTGTCTAGTCTGCAACCTGTGCAATTTTCTAGTTCTTATATAGAGTATACATTTCCTGGTATTCATATGGCTGTTTTATTAACTATTGATGTTCTGGGTTTAAAAAAAGCCTTTGCTAGAGATCATTATTCCCTGCCTCGTGCTTTCCCATCACCTGAACACCCTCAATGGTGAGCAATGAAACAGCCTTAGTCTGGAAACATCTGCATCTTTGAAATCCCTTCCTCTGGCAGAAAAACCAAACAGAGTAAAATGCTGTTCCAGGGATCCAGTTTAAACTACAGGAACTATGCAGTCTTATAAATCTTAGTTTCCTTTTAGTATGTACTGTTCAAGTTTCATTAGGTAATGCTTATGGGTTGAACTGTGTCCCCCCAAAAGATATATTGAAGTCCTAATCCCTGGTACCTGTGAATGTGACCTAATTTAGAAAAAGGGTCTTTGCGGATGTCTTCAAGTTAAGACGAGATCATAATGAATGAGGGTGGGCCCTAGTCCACTACAACTGGTGTTCTTATAGAAGAGGAGGAGAGGCTCGAGGAGAAGGAGGTCAAGTGAAGACAGAGGCAGAGATCAGAGCGATGCGTCTGCAAAGCAAGGAGCATCGAGGATGGTCAGCAAACACCAGAAGCCTGACGAGGAAGGAAGGACTCTCCCCTACAGGTTTCTGAGGGAGCACGGCCCTGTCAACACCTCGATTTTACACTTCTGGACCCCAGAACTCTGAGACAATAAATTTCTGTAGTGTTAAGCCACCCGGTTTGTGGTACTTTGTTACAACAGTCTTAGGAAACTAACACAGGTGAACTGCACGGATGCTCTCACCAGCTCTTGCTTTCCCATCTCATCATCTTTCTAGGGCCCAATACCGTCACAGTACTATCTTTTCACCAAAACTTGGATCCCATTCTTCATCATCTGCTGCAGAGAATGGCACCATCATGCACCCAGTTACCCAAGCCCTGGACTTCAGAGTTATCTTTGACAGCACCCTTTCCCTCAAAGCTTACATCTAATCAGCCATCAAGTCATGCCAATTCACCTCCTCAACAGCACATGCCTCACTTTCCTTCCTGGCATTCTCCATGTTACAGCCTCATTTCAGGTATTCAGCATTTTTTCATAGAGATTAGTTCAACAGCTTCACATTGCCCTTCTGCTTTCAATGTTATAACTACAGTTTATTCTCCATGAAATTATCAGGGGGCTTTTTCTAATATGCAAATCTGATCAAACCATTCCCTTGAAAGCCTTCAACGGCTTGAGGGCTTCTGGAAAGAGTCAAACTCCTTAGCATGTTGTACAAGGTGCTTCACAACTATATGTCTGGCCACTTCCTCACCTCAATTCCAAGGTGTGCATATTTGATTTTAGCACTGATTATACTCTATTGCAATAATCTATTAATCTATAATCTATTACATGTCTCTATTCCGCCACCTATCCAAGACATCAGAGACTAGAAAGTAAAGCACTAGAGACAAGGATTGTGTTTTATTAAATATCTCCTCATTGCCTAGCTCAGTGCCAGCCACATTGTAGTTGTTTAAAAGCTTACTGAATGAATGAATGAATAAATGAATGAATGGAGTCCATGTTCTTCATCTTCATGATCCCATTCTACTATAGAATACTCACCAGTATTCTCAAACTTCTCACATTTCCTACACCTACCTGAGCTACCCAACTAACACAAGTTGCGGATTTACCCTTTCCACTTGATTCTATCTTGCCTCAACCCTTTCTTTGCTCAGCTTCAGACAGATTCCCTATAACTTGCCTATGAAGCATAAAGTGCACTAAATCGAACTCTAATCTTCTTAAAGAGTTAATGTGCCTCCCTAAATGCCTAATTTACTACTAAGAGAGTGACTTAGGCACTGGGGAGAATCTGGCTCATTATTTAATAGCCAATGAGGCCAGCTGTTTCATTTCAAGAAATTAATGGTCTTTAAAACCTTTCCATATTGTACCAACTGCTCTTCTCAATGGAGAGCCAAGTGACTTTTATTAGTAAGGTTGATAAAATCCAAACCCTGTTAGTCTTGCTCTAGCCTTCTTCATAATACCAATGGAGTCTTCTGGGACATCTGGTTATTTTTGCGTTGACTCTCCCTGTTGATTCTTTGCGATCTTCTCTTTGGTTGCTCCCCTGGAGACTACAAAAGGTGGTCTGACAGCTGGACTCCATGCCCTGATGTCTTGACCCCTGGCCTTTTTGACTGCTTAAGGAATGCTTTTCAGCATTAAGCCTAATTTGACTGAGATAGTGAGCAGCTTGTTACTTTTAGGTTAGCTCATTCCATCTTTAGCCACGTGAAATTACTCATGTGTAAAAAAAAAAAAATTCATATTCAGAGAATGTTTTATGTAACCATCTTTGTCATTAATATTCCACCATTAGGCAAAAAGGTCAAGAAAAGGCTACATTAGGCCACAAATCCATATTACGAGACAAAGATATAGCAGCCCTTAAATTTTTAGCTGTTGATCAGTATTTTATTTGAAGACATTTGGCTCTTAAGAATAAGAATGAATAAAATACATTTGTCCTCCATCAGCAACTAATGTCTCTATTCTTGTCATGTGTAAAATGTTGCCACTGGCACATGAACAACTGTATAACAATATGCTAGACACATTAAATGGATTATTTATCTAAATTATATATGGCAGGGGAAGGTAGGGTTTAATGTTGATATTTTACTTTCTTCAGCTTTCCTGTGGTTGTAAGCTGCTATAATTTACGAGAGCCACACATACAGATTGCTGCCTGCCTATTCTCATGAGCACGTACCCCACCACTACTTTCTGAGAATAGGACGCTATTATTTTCAAAAGCGGGGAAGATAGAAGAATGTGTGAGTCCTTCTTTAGTTAGCATTAGTGCACATGCAAATCGGGCCTTTGAAACTTGGGACGTCCTGTATTTCACACTGCAGGTGGCTGTGATCCTGGAGGGGATGGGGCACACAGTCAAGAGTCTGATGCCATTCAACCTGTTTTCTGCAACTTATAAAAGTCCCCTAAAGGGAGGGACCAGAAGTACACACACACGCACACACCATGTTGTGTGGGGCTAAAATGTAGGCGATTATAAGGTTTCTTGTTAAAACTATGACATTCATTCAGATATTGAACATGCTCTTTCCACCAACACAGTAAGCCACTGTTTGCGTATTTTTTCCTCATGAATTTTTACAAATGAAATAATCTTCACGAAGGCATTATCATTTCATAGAAAAAAAAAATACTAGCCACATAGGAACCATAATGTGAGGGTTTTTAAAATGACCTCCTTTATGAAGGGTTCATAGTAAATCTAAGTTGGTTAAGTCTTAATCCTAAAACCCCTGTTCTCCTGCACAGAATGTGGCACATAAAAATATGGCATAAAAATTTTTGGCATATAATTTCGAAGTTTAAGTATCCCCTGAAACCAATCAATGGAGAATTTAAACATGCGAGACCCCACGTTAAGGATCCCTTGGATGTATTCAAATTTACACGTATACTATCTCAAGACAGGTCTCCTTCCAGTAAATCTGCATGGCTTTCTCCTGGAAATTTCAAGAGCAACTTTCAATAATGCAAATGCTGTCTTTCAGGAGCACTGAGTCCTCATCAGCCAGGCCTGAGGACCACACTGTCACGCCTTCTGGGAGATGCAGACCGCGCAGGCTGGCTCAATGGCTCAACTGGCACACCTCGCGCACACTGTGGGGGGCACGTCGCAGGCAGAGGCTTGAGGAGAGGAGCACTTACTCCTCAGGAGGAAGTGCTGAGTATTCACAGGACACTGAAGACTTGGGGTTGCCTCATATTCCAAGGGTCAGGACACTGTAGCTTCCTGACACAGGGCCTAACTGCAGTGAGACGAGGACGCAAATTGAGGCTGGTTGATGCGTTTGGGTAAACTGCACACTATGTTTCACAATGTTTGTTCAAAGCCATGTTGCAAGTTTGTCGAGACCCCTAAGTTTTCTTTATGATTGCATGATATTACAGTTGATAGTGCTTGAAACTGTTATGAAAGTACATGACTGCTGGGATAACATGTGTGTTCAAAACATCCCTGGAGCAGAAGTGCCAAAATAAGTGAAATAATAAAATAACTTGAAGAAAATATGGCATATATCTATCTGATTTCATAATGGGAGATACCCTTTTGCAAATAAAAGCCAAAGAATAAATCACAAAGCAAAAGATTAAAGGATTTAACTTATAAAAATTGTAAATTTCTATTTACCATAAACATAATTTAAAATGAAATGAAAATAATTTTAACTTATGACAAAATGTTAATGTCCTTGATACATGCAAAGCTCTAGTTAAATCAATAATAAAAGATAAACACCTAGACAGAAATGAAATCCATTTAGAAACTACAACAGAATGTGAAAAAAAAAAAACATAAAAATTCCAATAAACATGGATAAATCCAACTTCACTAACTGCTAAAAAATTGTTAATTAGAGCAACTTGTGATCATAATTGTTACTTTTTAACCTATTAAGTTGACACAGGTTTTAAAAAATAATTTATACCCAGTGCTGGCGGGGGTGTAAATTGGTACAACCTTTTTGGAGGTCAATCTGGTAATATATTTTAAGAATCTTAAAAATATTCAAACTCTTTGACCTGGTAATTACATGTTAGGAATTTATCCTGGAGCCTGCTTGACTTATGACATATACGTTTTGTTCTCAGGAGGATGAGCTTAAGTATCTTAATTGAACTGGATGTGATGGATCCATAGACTGCGTAGATATAACACTGGTATCTCAGCATAAAGTCTGTAGCTAAGGTGAGACTGCAGAGACCACAGGTGCTGCCACATGACCAGGGCCATAGTCCCTGCATTTGGCCAAGTTCCGGCTGTTTTTATGTGGCACAAAGGTGACATGTAGAAATCCATGCAAAACTTGACCTTGTGCATATTTACAGTTGTGATCATAAGTAAAGTCACTGCAGACACTCAAACCACCATCGCTTATTGATGGGCTCACTTGAGTTAGGCATCTTAGTACCACATTTCCATTTTTCAAGGTTTTCCACAATCCCAGGGATATCTCAGGGGTGCCGCTGTATTTCCGTGATGTTCTGAGCATGCATTCAAGAGAAAATGAACTTGCCAAAGACCTTATGTCATTTTGACGAATTGTATATTTGAGTGGAACAAAGAGAAACCAGGAATACATTCTTCTGGGGTTACTCTCTTGGGCTGCTCTGTTGATGCTATTGGTATCCATTGCAATCCAGATTAGACACGACCAACTCACAGAGCACCCACTCCAAAAATAAAGTGAAGGCATCAAGGCTGTCTGGGGCTACTTACTAACTCTCTTTTTTTTTCTCACGAAAGGCAACCAGGACTGATTGCCAGGACTGCCTGCCACATGTCAGGACTGACACATTGACCCTGGCCAAAGTCATTCTGTGGCTTCACACTCACTAGTCACTGTCATGCCTGACCCATATCCCCTGGCACTGAAGGGCCACTATATGCCCAGGGAATCCAACTGCGGGGATTTGTGCCTCTCCACCCGAGGCTTTCTCTTACCAGTTTGCTGGGCAGGTAGAAGTGCTGGAGGCCCCAGGAGCAACCCTCAGCCAATGACCTACAGGACTTGAAAGACAAATACATCAACATCCTTGCCTTCAGGCAGGACAAGTGGGAAGTGCGTTCCACACTGTCTCCAGGAGGAATTGAGCCCTGCGGCCTGCAGCAGCGCTCTGCTCGGGAACTGCGTCCCGGCTGTCTTCCCTTTCTTTCCCCACTGCCCTTCCAGTGCTGCCTGAGACCACTTCCCAAATAACTGATTGTGCACCCCTGTCTCTGAGTCTGCTTCTGGGGGAAACCCAGCCTGATTCCAGAATGAGGACATTTTTTACTTTTGAGTTTGTACTAGAAGATGATGAGAACTTCCACGGTTTCTTTTTGTTGTTACTGCAGCTGTTCCAAGAATAATACAAGGAACTCCTGGTACCTTTGCTCCAGAGTCACCAATTCTTTACATTTTGCTCCATTTACTCTATCATTCATACCCTCTCTCCTTCCATTCTATTCCCTTCCTTTCCACACTCCCTCTCTCTATATACATACACACATATTATTATATGTACATATTATCTTCAGAACCATTTTGGAGTAAATTGGAGACATTGTGCCTCTTTACCCCTAAATGCTTCAGTGCATATTTCCAAAAAGCAAGGACACTTTCTTTTATGAGCACAGCACAGTTACCAAAATGATTTCCACTGTATCTTTTTACCCTCATGCTTATGCTTCATGGGGTCAGAACTATGCTTAGTCACAGAATGCCAGATGGTATTAAGTCACCAATTCTTCCTACTTGAGAAAAATATCATTTCCAGAATGAAATTACACAGACATTGACAGATAAGCCTTTGCTGCCCATTTAAGCAGTGGAGACATGTCATAACCACAGACTGGTGGCCAGGCCTTTGCAATTTGCCCTGTCCACCTGCCTCTTTTTGTACTTTCTGAGCCTGAGCCTCTGTGGTTTATTACATCATCAGCCCTGTACAGCCTGGGTCTTCTGCTCAGTGTTTACGCATATATGTCTTTCTAATGTTATGGATCAGCCACTGCAATCCCCACCCACGCTGGTCCATCGCTACTGCACATTTCAGTGGTGTCTCCTGTTGGAAGCCTGAAAGGCATCTCAAATCTAACATGTCCCAACCCACTTGCAAGATCTTCCCCGAAACCCAGTCTTCTCTCAGCAATTTTTCTCTCATGGAATGGTACCATCACGCGTGCCATTGAGCGTGGGCTTATTCCTGGCTTCATTCTTGACACTTGGCTTCACTTGCTCCCATGCCCCAATGCAATCCATCATCACGTTCCCCTGGTTTTCCCCGCCGCTTTTCTCCATCTCTATCAGTCACCCCCCTTGTATAAGCCACTGGCATCTCTTGGATGAACTACTGTGTTGGCCTTTGAACTGGTTTCTCTGCATCTATTCCAGCCTCCCTTCAATCTATTCTCTACCCAGCAACTTCATTTAAAAAAAAAAATACAAATCTGATCATGTCATCCTCCTGCTGAAACCATGTCAATGCTTCTAGTTACTCTTTGGATCAATACAAGCATCCTTGATCTGACCACCTATCGTCTGGCCTCTACCTACCTCTCCTGCTCAACTCTCACAGTCTCTGTTCCAGCCACAAAGCCTTCTTGCATTCTCTCTGTTCAGCATGCTTTCCCCTCTGTACATGTGCTCTCTGCCTGGAATACTCTTTATTTCTTTTCTTCCCCCAGTTGTTAATACCTACCCACCATCAGATTGTAGCTTGAGTCTTACTCCCTCAAGTAAGCCTCAGTTGATTTGGTCCAATCTCCCGTTATGTTTTCTGGAATCATGTGTTTCTCCTTTGTTGTAATGGGTGGAGCTGAAATTTTATGTTTGCTTTGTGGTTGATTGTATCATTGCCATCATCTCCATCAGATTAGAGGTTCTATGGGACGGTGACGGTGCTTGTGTCTATATGGGCTTATCACTGTATCCTCAGGGCCTCCAGGGTCAGAACTTAGTAGGTAGTCAGTAAACAGTTGAAGGAAGAAATAAGGAAGGGTAGAGAACTTTCCCAGCTCATCTATTTAGGCTAATAAAATTGCACTGGTAGCTCTGAATGATTGACTGAAGACTGACCTGTGGTTTTTTTTTAATAAGATATAAAAGTAGTACCCAGAGAAAGGACAAACTCAGGAAGTTAAGCTGCCCACAAGGTGGAAACCTAAGTCACTTGCCTGTAACCAGCTCACAGAAGGCAGTCATCACATTTTCTTGGACACATTTGCATGCAGCACATCCGGAAATCACTCATAAAACATTAGCTAGAAGCTTTGTCTTGACCCGATTTTGATGTTGGAAAAACTGTAGAGGGGTGTTGTATGGTCCAGACCACGTAGCATAAATTGTCAAAGGCACCAACAGATCAATGGCAAGTGACCAAGAAGCCTGATACAAATATCCTTATTTTACAGGACTGTTTCCAGGGAAAAAACTTCAGTGTGTCAAACTCCTTCTCAAAATAGTTTCAAGTGCTTATTTTCCATCTCAGATCTTTGTTGAAGAAGCCAACAAATTGCAGCTCTTTCCAGTACCTTGCAGAAACCAGGCTGTCAGACACTATCATTTCTGGAAATAGTTTTGCATTTGCCTCAGCTCCATGTAAACAATTAGTGGGTAGAAACCTCGTGAGCAGTCACCACCTTGTCTTCACTTTCTAGCAATGACCAGGTTTAAAGGCTACTAATGATGCCACAGAGCATATGGCTGGTGGAGAATGGCCAATGAGAATAGCCAGGCTCCTACCCATTTAACATGTCATTCCATGTTCAATCACATGGATCAGTTCTGCTGACTGTCTAGTGGGACAAACTTCCACTGGGACAAGCCCCAATCACCTCAATCCAGGCTTAATTGGAGACTTGGAATATAAGCAGGAACACATTCTGGATGCTGCTCTTTTTGTACCAGCCCTTCCCACATTTGTACCACAAATGTTTGCCTTTGCTAGAAATAATGGAACTGGACCAAGGTACATCGTGGCACAATGACTGGGGTCGTGGGGCCTGTGTCATATGAGATCCAGGGTACAGATGGCCTTGGGTGGCACCGCCATGATAATCGACTGCCAAAGCTCTCTTCTCTGGACTTGAAGCAGCAGTCAGTAGAAGCAGTTCCTCCACAGTTGTCTGGCATTTACTTCTCAGCCAGGTCCCTTAAGGATTTACCACAACTACACAGTGAAAGAAGCAACAATACTTTCGTGACTTTCATAAATGCTGAAGTGGATCCAAATGTCGTTGCTGTTGTTTTTAACCCACTAGTATAACACCAAGCAGTCTTTTAAAAAAGACCACTGTTAAAAAGACATTTTAGCTGGAAGGAGGAGGTGTTTAAATATGCTAAAGGGAGCTCTGTGGTTCACCGTCGCTGTTTTTGTAATTTAGCGTGCCTGTTAGGGGTTTGTTCTTTTTGATTTCCTGGATTTATATACTGCAGTGGTTTAGGGTGGGGTCAGCATAGTGAAGGCTCAGTAAAGGATGGTCATTGACTGCTTCTCCCCTACCTGTTTACAGCCAGCCTCGTGCAAGACAACTAGATGTAGTAGGAAGCCAGAGGGTTGGAGAAAGAAAGAGCTGGACTGGATCCAAATCCTGTCATTCTCGGTGTGGCATTGGCCACATCACTTGACATCTCTGAGCCCCCGTCTCTTCATCCAAAATTAAGGCTAATAATATTTATTTCCAGATTGTTATCGGAAATAAATGAAAAAACCTATTTAAAGTACCCAGCAGAGCTCCTGGAGCATAACTCCTCATCAAACGCCAGTTCTTCCACCCATCCGCTACAAATGTTTCTGTGGCAGAGCGTAGAGTGAAACCGGTGGGCTGGGAACTAGAGTGGTTATGCCTATACAGCCCTAGGGGGAGCCGTTCATAGCCTCATTTCTGCTCCCAACAGGGACGGAATAATTGTTGCATGGAAACTCAGCCATCTTGTTTTTACTTAATAATACAGGGATATAAAAATAAAAGCTATATGACGTGAAGCTGTTTTCCTTTTTCCCGTAAATTCCTTACTTTTTGCCTCGTATTTCATTACTATTTTATAAGCTGCAAGTTTCAACATTTTGCATTTTCTTTGGAACCCTAAAAGATGTTCACAAGGAATGTGGATATGATTTTTAATATGATCTTCCCCTGAGCTCAGGTTACTCAAGAAAAAAGATGACAGATTCCCATCTCTCCTAATTTGTCAGTTTTAGTGGTGTGATAAAGTAAAATAAAAAGGATCTTAGAAGCCAGAAAGACTGGGGTTTGAATTCTGATTCTGATTCTGCCATTTTGAGGCTTGATTTCTTCTTTTATAAAATGAACATGATGGTGACCGCTATCCAGTTGGATGGTGAGGATAAGAAGAGACAATGCATGTGACACACATAGCATAAAACAATACATCTTATGAACCCCCGTTGCTTCCATTGTTCTTAGTTTGATTTTCTTTTTAAGTATAACTGGCTAGTTTATAAGTAAACATGACATCTTTGAAACAATTTGCATGCAGATTTTGGCATATAAAATAGAAAATCAGCCTAGTGATTTTACTCTTAATTATTCCTGTTGAATAATATCACAGATTCAAGCACTGGGTGAGGCACTAGCTTTTTTTTGTAAAAAATGCATGTATGTTTTAGTGATGTAATGTCATTTTAAATAATCAAAAAGCACAGGCCTCACAAACAGATATTATAATGAATTAACATGCTTGGTTTATTCTGAGTGGCTCTGCTTGCAGTAGGTTGACACCAGGACAAAACCTGTGTATAGTAAACCCAGGGACAGTAGCAAACGGCAGGAGATATATAGAAGATGGGGAGAGGCAGGTGCACAACGAGAGGGGCTCATGGGACAAAGCAGTTCAGCACTGTCAAGACACTCACTACAACAGTAATTCCCGCTGCAATAAGCTTTCAGAGGCAGATGGTGGAGCGACGATAAAATAGGAAAACATGAAGACTGAACAGGGAAACATAATATGAGAAATTAGAGTTAGAGGGGCACTCCTAATTAAGCAGCTGCCCAGGCAAAAACTGGCCTTCTTTTCTTTTCTTTTTGCTGGAGAAATGGAGAATAAATAATAAAAATCCTTTAAAATATGCGCAGGAGGGAAAACATGGAAGTCAGCTTACTAAGCTCAGTAGGTTTCAAGTTCAAGGTGATGTCTGATTTGGCACTCTTGAAATAACAGGCACTGACTTCTAAAAAGATTACTTTAACAAATATGTAACAGTTTAGAATTTTCTATGGAAAATGAGGGAAAGAATAAAATTCTACGGAATTTAATATATGTGACCCATCAAGATTCAGTTAAAACTACTTTGGGGACATCAGTGCCGTAATGGGTCTTAACATGTTTTAAATCACTAATATTCTAACTAAACTCATAATGGAGGACTTCGATTGAATAATTAATATCAAATATTCTAGCTGGCATCAAGGATATATTGGCTGTGAGGAAATGATGAAAAGTTTGATTAAAATGGACTTTTATCCGAGGAACTAAGTGACATAAAAATGATATGGCAGTAGCATTAACCCCTGATCTCAGCTGTTTGGCATCTTAAGGCGGTATTACATGCTAGGGCTCTCTGCATTTTCAGGAAGTTTGAGTTGACAATGGAGACACCTTAATCTCTCAAAGAATTAAATGGCTGCTAATTCATCATTTTGTCTTCTGCATTCAGCTTAAGGGGGTGTCAGAGAGGGCAGTGAAACAGGCAGCTGACTCTACAAGGAAGGGGAACCAGAGACTAAATTTTCAATTTAGGGAACCTGAGGAGAAAGGATGGGAGAGTTCAGTCTGATCGGATGAAAACGCAGCATTGATTTTCAAAAAGCATTACCCTCCATCATATGAGGATGTGGAAGATAGGATCTAGACAAGTTTTTCAGCTCCTCTAAGAGTATTTCTGCAAAGTCAGAGCGGCAAACAAGGCCACGAGCCCCAAAACGCAGCTCTTCAGGGTGAGGAAGGGCTGCTCGTATAAAGGGGCTCCCCTAGGAAGGTGTCTGAGAGACTGACCCTGATGCCCAGCGTCTAGATGACACTGGAAAGGTGACAGCCCTTATCTGGAGAGCTGTGGAGAAGAAGATGAATGGCTTCAAACTCCAGCTGAACATCCAACCGGTTGCTATGCGTGCAGGGTGTAGCACATATATTTTCATGAAGCGTCTTATTTGACAAACTGGCCTTGTGGCAGAGAAAACTACTCAATTAGGCAGCATGGGGACTATGTCAACCTCTCCAACCCCAGATGGCCAAATACCCATGCGCGCACACACACACACACACTCTCTCTCTCTCTCTATCTTAATGATCTGACTGCTCAGTTTATTTCATTTAACTTTTGATTACTATCTCGATTAGCTTCAGCCAAAGACCAGTACTGGGGCAGAACTGTAATGCCATTGCCCTCTGCTTAGCAAGTGCTATAAAATAATGCAAGGTGGGCCAAAGAAAATTCCATAACAGTGAGCAGAATAGAAGTTAACTGGAAAATAGAACAAGAGAAATCTGAGAAGGAGAGAGCCTTTAAGCAGTGAGGTGAATGACAGAAAAGTACAGAGGATGCCCAGACCAAATGCTTTTGGGGATAATACAGCATAGTAGACACTACGTATGCTGTAAGCTTCAAAGTTAGCACCGTGCTTGGATTGGAGTCTTGCGGAGGATGAACAAAAGCATATGAAGACAAGAAAGCTGAAACCAATATAACAAGACTGAAATGTTAAAGAGGAAGCATGTTCTTATGGTGTATTCCTCTGATCTGAACACAATTGTATCCAATACCAAAACACTGGGAACACACTTAGAAAGCAAATTTATTTTGGGTTCCTAGGAAGCAAGCATAAGCTGTTTGCTCTTTCTACACAAAACCAGCTCTAGTTTGCTGCTTCTCATTATATAGCCAAGTTGAAAAGCTGCTTGAGATGTTCAGAGAGACTTTTTTTCCCCAAGTAACTTATGTAATACAGGTTAGAGCAATGTTGGGTTTGGAAGCCAAATATAGCCTGAGCAGGCCTTTGTTCCCGCATCCGTCTTGGGAAGGCAGTTTCCCTCTTCTCAGAGTGCTCATGTAGCCACGTCACTAGAAAATTAATTGTAATCTTTTTTTTTTCTGGGTAGATATTATTCTTAATCTTAAAGAACCAAAGTACCAATTTGCAGGCACCGCATTTTCGACTCTCAGGAGTGTTCTAACAAAACAGGATTCTCTTTTGGGTAGGCAAAGTATATTGCTTAATGTTCTTCTAGCAATTACGCATTAAACTGTTCATATTTCAAATGAAGCACCCAAGGGGACGGGAAAAGAATTGATTTTATGACAGCATTACAGAGACGGTTGAAAGGCATTATCTAACCTGTATATTAGTAATGCTCTGTCATGTACAAAGATGAATAAGGCACAGCCCCTGTCCTCAAAGGCACTTACAGTTTAGTGAGAAAGACAAACAGTTGAGCAAATAATACAAGAGAGCATGATAATTGCAAATATGGGTCTGAAGGAGGTGGTTAATGTTTTTTTTTAATATATATTTTTTATTAGAGAAGTTGTGAGCTTACAAAACAATCATATTTTTGCTGCGATGGTTAAGTGTACAACCTTGCAGCTAGGTTGCTTGGGTTCAAATCCCAGCTCTGCTATTTCTATCTCTTGAACTTGGGCAATTTTACTTAGTCTCTCTCTACCTGTGTCCTTGTCTATGAAATGGGGAAAATAACGGTAATCCCTCTCGTAGGGTCAATGTGAGCATTAAGTTAGTAGGTACAAAGCATGTAGAACAGAGCCTGGCATGTAGTAAATTCTCAATAGGTGGCAACTATTTAGAAATCTGGACTTCTAGTGATTCTGGAGAAAAGATAGATTTTCATGGAGAAATCATCACTTAAATTGACAAACAGTATCCTGAAATCAACTGCCAAGAAACCATGGGAGAGATTCTTTTCCATTGCCTACTTGTATACAAATAAATCTATTCCCAGTTATATACCTATGTATTGAACATTCATTATATACCTAGTACTATGTTGGGTTCTGATAACAGGTATAAAAAGTTAGTAAGACAAAGTCCCTTACCTGAAGGAATTGATAATCCAGTGGGGATGAGGAGGGGCAGTGAAGAACCATAATCTAATTCAGGGTGTTTTCAGTGGCACTGCAGTGTTGCCAAAAAAATGTTATGGAAGTTAAAAAGGAAGAATAGCTAAAGAAAGATGAAATGGAGGGCTGAAATTTTGGCATGGAGAGTCTGAGGTATCTTGGAAGTAGCAGGATGAAATGTCAAGCAGGCAGTTGTAAATGGGGTCACAATAGGGAGCTATGAAGGCTAGCCAGGTTATGTGTTTTTTGTTTGTTTGTTTGTTTTTAGCCAGGCTATATTTTGGAGGGCCCATCATAGCAATGACAATTGAATCCATAGGTGTGGAGGGGATTACTCAGAGAGAATCTATATAAAGGGCTGGGAGCAGAATCAGGTGGAAGTATCAGTGGTATGGTCAGAAGTCTGGGCCAGGAGGCTAGAGAATGAGTGGCTGGCATGGAAATCACGCCACCAGGTACAGATCCTTTTCTCCTAAAGTAGGAGGGTTGAGGGAAGGTCTTTGATTTTCCTGATGGGCAGGACTCAGCTTCATGGCACCCAGCCCCACTTGGCTATGAGTGCTGGTAGCTGCATGCTCAGCCCTGCCTGCTCCCGAGCCAACAGGAGTTTCTTAGTGGTATTGTTAATAAGCTGGTGCTTCCATGCCAGATCTGCCTCAGGGGCAAGAATATTGAGTTTAGCCTTCCTGGTTAACTCACATGGGGTGTGGTCTCCACCTGGGTACCTGGCTCCCGTTGGCCGCTGGGGCAATCCTAGCCCTAAACCCAAGTCTGGTTGGATAGGGGCCTTGGTCTCTTGTCTAGACCTGGATCTGCATCCTGTATCCAGGATAAAAACTCCCTATGTAAAAGAATTGCTGCCTCCCAGCATGTCCACCAGCGCAGTTTATCACTCAGATCATGTTAGTTTGCTATGTTTTCTTGCTCCTGACCATCTGGACCACTGGTCCTTCCCCAGAGTTAACTAATTCTTTGGCCTCTGTTAGTACCCCTGGTAGGTCTCCATGTGGGTCCCGGCTCTCCCCTTCTCTGACCTGCAGGACGGCAGTAGGAGGCAGGGGAGTGGGGAAAGCAACTGATGGGTGTACTTAAAGATGCAGCGGAGAGAGAAGTCGTTATGGTGCAGAGTCCCTAAATAGGTGGGGAGAATGAGGGCTGGTGTATGGGTTTGCCTCATTAAAGAAAGGAGCACTTCTTCTCCAGAGATAAAATTAAAGAGCTAACAACAACAAAAATCCTTAGAATATGCTAGGCAGGCTCTTCACTAAGGGTTTTTGCTTGTAATATTGTATTGAATATTCACATCAACACTATATGGAGGCCCTGCTATCATCTGCAATTTGCAGGTTTGAAAACAAAGGCTGGAGCAATTCCACCACTTGTTCAAGGCCACACAGGTGATAAGCGACAGGTCTGGGGTTCTAATCAGGGCGTGACTCCAAGCATTGCCTCCTTTTAGGAAGAAGGTGTGAGAGAAGGCATAAGCCAGTGCAGGAAGCAGAAGTTGAGCAGCTCGAGTTGAGTGCCTCCAGATCATAAAGGAAAGGAAGTGAGGTCATCTCCAGAGATTGGGCTTGGGGGCTTAGTCATCTTTGTAGAACTTAACGGGAGTAGAAAAGGGTTGGAAGAGCCACTCTGGGATCCTCAAGGGAGTCAACAGCACAACGGAGAGGAATGCTGGACAGCAGCAGGGGCCCAGCTGGGGCTGTGAAATATGAATTTTGTAGTGGAACCAGTGAGTGCAGTTTTATGGCTTTCTCTGGCAACCTTTCGCCACCCACATACGTAGGACAGCAGAAAAGGTGCAGTGCCTTTTTGCTCACCACTTAGGGCTCCACACTTGATTACAAGCCCGGAAGAGCAAGCTCATGTGTTGATGCACTGAGCCATCTGCAGAGAAGGGGATAATGGGATCCCATGGGGCCAGAGATGGGCCAGGTGGGAAGGATGGAAGCTGGAGATGGGAGAGTCAAGAGTTCACTGCTGAAGGGACTGACCACGAGGAGGCCTGTAAAAGCAGAATGGGGCCTGGGAGAATTGAAAAGGGCTGGGAGGCTGGCGTGAAAAAAGAAGCAGTTTGCAAAATACACACATTGATATTCATGCATTATAGGCACCTAGGAAACAGTCCAGTTCCCTTCTATCCAGGGTGAGTAATAATTTGTGACAGGCAAGAATAAGGATAGGCTGGTTTCAGTCTGTTTACCACCAAAGAAAACTGGGGGCTGGACCGGCTGGTAAAACAATGGCCCTGGTGAAGGGCTGGTGTTTGCTCACGAGGTTGTATTATAACCACGCTCTGCTTTCCAAAACAGCACCCTCAAGAGAAAAGAAATAAAGCCATTTTTCTTTGGAGGCAGAAGATTTAACATTGCTTAACAATAACATTTAACATCACTTAGCCCTTAGCCTCAGGCAATCTTATAACTACCAAGTGCTAGGAATTGTCTTTTTCCTGTGATGGCCAGGGCTCTGACTTTATTTTGTCAAGTGTCATTTAGCCTGGCAGGAGGCTGCATGGACCTACTTTAAGGATGGCAGAGTTCCAGGAAAGCATAGGAGAGTGCCCCTTGATGGGGACTCCTTATCAACTCCATGCACTGGGGGGCATTTTCTTTCTGGTCGATGGTTCCAAATTTGCCATACCAATCAACATTTTTGGGTTTATTGTAAAAACTCCTGCGAGGCTCTCCACAAACAACACAGGAACCAAATCAGTTAGCAGCATATTAAGTCCTCTTTAAGGCTGGGCACCGATTTCCTATAGATAGAATTATTCCTGTTTTTAATTAAAAATTTAACTCCATAAATATTTTAAAGCTCACTGCCTCTGTGACGAAGAGGGGATCCGTGCCTACAGGGATGTGCTCGCCTCACTCTCCTGCCAAAGCCAGACAGCCGTCGAGCTAGTGTACTTCAGTTAAGTGGACAGTAAAATCTCCAGGGGGGAAAAGAATAGAAAACCAGGGTAAATGTCACTGGCGCTCAGAGCTGAATCTACACCCTTTTCAGAAGCTGGCAGTGTATCCCTCTACTTTTGCATCTCGTTGGGTAAATAAGGAACATATTTCCTGCCACGGTGCTTTGCATGTTCTCTTCAGATATTACGATAGAAACCTGAGTTTGAGCCCCCCATTTCAAAACCAATGCCAAGGATCTCATGCATTTTTCCAAGCCCTATTTTTTCTTCATCATGGCCACTTCTGGTTGCCAGGTAGCTACAAAGGTCTGTTTGCAGGTGCAGCTAATCACTCCTCCCATTGTATTTGTGTGTGAGCGCACTGTTTGTCAAAATTATTTTCAGTCTAAGAGGCTTCCCTTTCAGCTACAGCTTTATTCTCAGGGCTGGCAGGATTTTTGTCAATTCTTACATTGTGGTGATAGCCCAGTGCCATAAACAGCATAAATGCATTGCCTTTGTCAGAAAATTCCTTCTGAAGTGTTTAATCCTAAATTAGACTTGGTTAGAGTCAGCCATGACTGAGCATTTCGGAGATTATTAACAGAAATAAATAGGAGTTGGAAATTCGGAGGAATGTATGTTAATACTTAGTAATCTAAGCATGTGCTGCACTGTCCTGAAAAGTTGATCTGCTTGCGTCCCTTACTAGATGATAGGGTCCCATGAGCAGGACCGAGACTGGGACTCTAGTCAGTGTATTCCAGGGTCTTATACATAGTAGGTGATTAATAGATATATGCAGAGGAATGAATGAGTGAAACTTACAGAATTCTAAATGTTATCTCTGTGCTTTTAATTTGTACAAAAATACCCATTTCCGCAGTCTGAGTGTGAGTTGGCCAGGAAGATATTAAACTGTTTCCAGGTTTGCTTTTTTTTTTTTTTTTTCTGTCTTAAGAACATGCTACTTTCCATCTGCCTTAACCACAATTTCCATACACTTCAACACTGAAAGCAGGAAATCTTATATTTAAAATGAATTTTGGAGACTACTTCTATTCTTTTAATGAAAACAAGATATTGGGCCAGGGAAAATAGGGGGAGGAAAAATCAGTGGCAAGAAAAAAATTATACAATATGTAAGAAATACAAGAGGGACATAAAATAAAATGCAGTTGTATAGAAGCTTTAAAAATACTGTATATGTTGAGCATCTTGCTCAAATGAGTGCTAAAAAATGGGTTCTCTGCTAGATTTGAGATTTTATTCCTTTTATAAGAGCAGATAGTCACTCAGTATGGCTTTCTAGTGTGCAGGATGTCATTGTAAATTCACACACAGGTAGCCAACATGCAACACAAAACGGTAATGCCATCTCTGAGTTAGCACTTTAACAACTCAGCCTTGATGATAAAGCAGGTCTCCCACTCTCTATAAAAGAAGATATTCTGTAGCTTTTCAGTTTTTCTGGCTGGTATTAACCTTTCTTCGTTTCTTTTTCTAACTCACTGGTTCTCACACTCTCAGCTCTTCTACCTCCCATAGTAGCTGGACTGTCATCTTGGAAAAGTTTCCTTTTTGTCATGCGCTAGTGATAGCTGACTAAATTATTCTTCATCTCACAGATAAGAGCACAAACCTTTGAGAATTGTTATCTCATTTTCAGGGGTGTCTAGTTACAGCATAAGTGGATCATGTTAGGCCAGAATTGCCAAACAAACTTTTCCCATGCAGTTGTTTCTTTCCCCCTACTGTGTCTGTGCCTTCAGCAATTTTTTGTTTATTGCCTGGAGAACACGGTCAGATTCTAAAACAAGCAAAGCACACCTTCCCAGGTTCACATTTCCCTCCTGCTTTCTAACACCCATGCAAAGCTCCAAGGTTAAGTTTGGCCTGGTCCTATTCATGGCTAACTCCTAGGACAGAGGATTTACTCTTTTATTGTCTCTAAGCTGGGTGTGAGATGCTCAATACCACTTTTATAACAATGGCTTAGGATTTCCATTCAGTAACCAATATTCTTGCTGACGTGTTCAATTGCAATGATAAACTCTTTTCTTACCTTAAAAAATAGCCCACAAGTGTTTCAATTATTAGCACAGTTGTGAAGATGGCACTAGGGCTGCAGCAGATGGCAGTAAGGCAAAGTTATAGCATAGTCCTTATTTAAAAAACCAGATTTCTATTTCATGTAGAAGTCTCTAAAGACTTCGTGTGCAGGTGAGCTGGTGGTGGGAGACCCCTCCATGATCTACCTGGGTAAGGATGCATACTGTCTCTCCATCCCCTCGAAACGGAGGCTGTGGGCATTCCCATCTGGACCCTTTCCAGACACCTGTGGAGAAAAAAGTAATTAGAGATGAAGATCCATTATACACCCTGGTTACTGACAATGCATCTCAAAATTATAATCAGTGCATAAATGCTGCTGCCATCTGCCAAAACCAACCATGGAAAAGCAAGAACTCAGAGTGGCTATAGGAATCGATAACCAGGCCACAAACATGGCATTTAACAACAAAGTCACCTCTTCTAGAAAATGGGTCATTGTTAAACTGACTCCTTCCTGTCACCATGCTAGCGATATTCTGTAGGCTGTAAGACCATATATATATATATATATTTCTTTTTCAATAGCCTTTATTTTTCAAAACAACTTTAGAGTTACAGAAAAATTAAGATAGCATAATGAGCTCCCATATACTCCACATCCAGGTTTCCATATTATGAGCGTCTTGCATTAATGAGGTACATTTCTTACGATTATTAACCAAAGTCCATAGTTTATTCAGATTTCCTTAGTTTTTATCTAATGTCTTTTTTCTGCTCCAAGATCCCATCTAGGACACATTACGTTTAGTTGTCACGTCTCCTTAGGCTCTGACAAGGACCATATTTTTAAAAGCACCCTTTCCTTGAAACCTTTCTTTACTGATTGGGACTGCTTACAAGCACCCCTCAACTCCATGGCTTATGGGAAGCGTTCCCTGACCACCTGGAATCTCTCTGTGTTCCCTCCCTTAAGAACTACCACATAGAAGTGATGAACTGTTTTCTTTCTAGTGTTGGCCCTTATTGCTTTGTTCCTTTCTATGTACTTCCTGTGTTCACATCTCTTGGGGTCTCTTCCATCAGCCTCTGAGACCCTGAGGGGCAGTGATTGGCTCCAGTAGGCTCGTAGTACAGCGTGTTGGTTCCTGGAATGCAAGGACCTCATGGCAGATCTTTCTGTATCAATCCCATGAACCAAAACCAGGCTGAACACATAATAGAAGGGAGGCATGCTGGTATGTCAAAAATTATTCTGTTCTTCACCAATTGTGTATATATTTATGCTCTTCTCTATTCATATTGCGACATCATTAATGCAGGCATTCCACTTTTAATTAGTGAGCACCTACAGTATCCTAATATTATGCTAAGCCCTGATACAAAGCAAAGAAGAAATCCAATCCCTGTTCTCAAGGAGACAGGCCTGCAAACAATTATGATATGATGACAGCTAGAGTGGAAATATGAGGAAGGAGGCAGTGGGCAGCTGAAGGAATGGACACCAGAGTCCACCTGGGAGAGTTAAAGACAGCTTCATATAGGTGGTGAAGCTTCCTCTAAAACTTGAATATGAATGAGGAGGGGTTTTTCAGGGGGAAAGGGGTAGAAGAGTAGCAGGAGAAGGCATTCTAAGTAGATAGAACGAAAATGAAACAGCACGGAGACATAAAAAAACTGCTCTGTGTTCGTTCAAGGAATGTCAAGATTTTGGTAAGGCAGAAGCAGATGGCTTGAGGAAGAGGATATTAGTAATAGTAGCACTACTGCTGCTATTTCTGTAGCTACAATCTTACTGATGCTACTGCAATTTAACATCTATTCAGAACGTACTATGTGCCAAGCACAAGGCTAAGTCCTTTACTTATATTACCCCCCAACCATCTTCCCAATAAACCTAGGAGGCAGAGCGCATTCACGTCCCGTTTTGCAGATGAGAAAACAGAGTAGTTGCCCAAGGTCATACAGCCAACAAGTGATAGAGGTGAGACAAGGATCTTGTCTACCTGACCCCAGAGTCTAAGTTCTGGAGATAAAGACATAGACAAGATTTTGGAGGAGCTCATGCACCATGCCAAGGAACTCGATTTTATCCTTAGGTAATGATGAAGCCACTGTGCTGTAGCTTTGATGGCACATTTTGGAGCTGGTGGCGTAGAGGTAAGTTCCTGATTGTGGCACCTTGCTAATCAAGGTGAATGATATAGACAGTGACTGTGTAGCTCTGGAGCCAAAAGTTTCCTGATTATAGAAGCAGCAGCAGCTCCCTTGGTAGCCTGTTTCTATAGTGTGGCTTGGGAAATCATTCTGGAAAGCCCATCCTAGAATTTGTTTCTTTAGTCTTCTGTGTGAGTCTACAAGCCAATTACTATGGTGTAATAAATATGTTCTTGCTTAAACTAGCTAGAATGGATATTGTTCTCTGCAACTGAACAGTGACCCACATAAGGTCTGCAAAAGTGGATGCTGGAATTGGCAATAAATTGGTGCCTGGTGCTTTACTGCGATGATTTCAGTGTACTGATGGGGAGAGAAAGCCAGATTGTATGATGTTGAAAGTCTTTATGAGCTGCTTTTATTCTCCTGTAGCTTGCAAGTTTCTCAGTATGGTTTTCTAACAAGCAACCACTGGTTGTACTGTCTTATGCCATTATGCTCACAAAATGGGATTATTACTTTCAGGTAAATAAACATTTGTTACTGTCTCCTAAGTAGAATAACATGCTAAGTACACTAAGACATAGAGATGAGAAAAAGTCTTCTTCCTTGGGGACCCACTGTTAGTCAATGGAAATGATGGGAATAAATCTATCTTCCATTATTTGAAAAAATAGATTTGACTGTTTTTCCTCCCTAAATGCTTATTGTGGAAAACCACCCAGAGATGATCTCTGTTAACCTTTATGAATATATACATATTTTAATGGTATAGAGAGTTTTTCCCATCTATTTATTATTGACATTTTCCTGTGTCATTGGATATATTTCAAAAATAGGAATTTCAATGGCTATGTAATACCCCATTATATGGATAAATCATAACTTATTTAACTAATCGCCTCCTGTTGTGTGATCAATTTAAAATAACCCTATCAGAAATGGTGGCAATATAGATTATTGTATTGGGTACAAAGATTCTTGCAAATACCTATAAATGGGGGGTAGGAAAATACAGACAGATGATTGCCAAAGAGAAGGTAATTATAAGAAGTTGTACTTAGGACCTTAGGAAGACAGGCCACTTGAGGGGCTGAGGGGAAAGAAACCGGGCACAAGCATTTATAGTCTCATTTCTCATTTTTGTCTGCTTTCCACAAGGCACAGGACTGTTCCTGCTTAAAGAAATCCTTATTAGGTAATTTCCCTCATCACAAGAAAATAAGGTAGTGGCTTTGATTCAATTAAATTTTTAAAAGAAGCCCTTTATCTCACTTGTTATTGTGCAGGTTTCTTTCTTTCTTTCTTTCTTTCTTTCTTTCTTTCTTTCTTTTTTTTTTTTAAATGTAATGACCTAAATATATGTCTGATAGAAACAATCTTGACTTAAGCCATAACGGAAACATAGTGTTTTGCACAACATGGTAATGTTAGAACTTATGCCTGGATTTGAAGCATATTTATCTTTCTCTCACCGATACAGCTCAGGAAGCAAAACTTCAGCGAGCTTGTTTAAAACAACTTGAAAAGCTCACACCTTCATGCATCTTCCTTGTGGGTCCCCTCTTTGGCTGAATTATGACAGCCTATCAGGAGGGCTCAGTGTTCGGGAGGAATGTTGAATTAAGATGCTTTTAGTCCATGGGAGTTCTCCCAATTCCATTCACTCAATGCCTGCTGACGGCTGGGGTGTTAAGAGCCTTGTTAAAATAAAGCTATTAGTCTTTTCTCCACAAAAGCAAGGAGCTTGCTGCTTACATTCAGGGTTCCTTAAATTAGTATGTATTTCTAGACTGGCATTGCTAGAATCAGCAGTTTCATAAAGCAATATACTAAAGAGGCCATTTAACCTCCTCTTTCCCCCATTTGCAGATTAATGGCAGAGGGGAAGATTTAATGCCCTTTCAAACATTTTTAACAATTCATTAAAAATAAAAGAATAAATCATGCAAGATTTTCTACAACTGTCTGAGGATAAAAAGCTGAAACAATTCAAAATTAACATGTTTTCCGGCTCCTACAGGTTAAGACACATTTTTTCCAATGTTGTAATTTACATCCCATAAGTCAATTTTCCTGAGCACATTTAAAAGGTGCTATGATGGAAAGGTGTCATACAGCCTATTCACCTGTACATAACATCCTCATTTACAAATATGTCTTACTCAGGTCCAGTACCTAAAAATGAGCCTTATGCTACCAGACACATCATAAGGCTAAAATGTAAAAATATTAAAATTTGATGCCATTTTAGGAAATGTGCATTTCATTTCAAGTTGGTATCATGGCAGATATTTTTTAACTGTTTCCCACATTTCCAAAGTTTCCTTTTGGATTACATTGCTTTAACCTAGCTACAGGTTTGGCTGGAAGATTTTTATAGGGAATCAACACAATGAAAACTTCTAAAAAGTTCTAAACTTGGTTGTGAGCATATTTAATATTATGACATCCTTCTAAAATGCTACATGTTTGGAGGGAAACCGAGGGCAATACTTCATTTAAACAAAAATAAACCAAATCAAAATGGATTGTTTATTCCTCTTTGGCAATGAGAGAGAAGTATATCACGCCTGAGATATATATTTATAAATATGATATCTAGAGAGGCAAAAGTACACACACTCGTTCAAACCATTATTTCTGAAGTGCTTATTTTCTCTAATTTGGTTTCAGTTATCTCATCAAATAACTGGGTATTCAGCTGATAGGATAGTCTAAACTAGAACATTTGCCAGTTTAGAAAACATAGCAAATAAAAATACTTTTTAAATTACTCGTGGGTAAGGCTTTGAACCACTCTGTGTCTTCATTTTTCTCTCTTGTGAGATATCAGAGTTAAAACTTAAGACCTTGAGATTCCTTCCAACTTATGCAAATTTATAAAAGTTAACTTGCCTATAGCCTCCACATTTATATTAACCACTTACCCATCATTAATATTGTAACTGTATGCAAGTACATGAGTATTACAAAGCTGAATGATGAGGACAGCAAAGTAATCTTCAACCTTTTTGAAATTATAAAGTATTTATTAGAATTTAAGAAATAAATCTTTGTTAGCACCATCCAAGTACTAGCTGAATGTACGCTGAGCCACTGCATCTTAATAACTTAAATTATCTCTCTCCTGATTGTCTTCCGTGAAAATAAAATCAGACATCTCCTGCCCAGCTCTGTTTGTGTCTTGGCCACAATCATAGTTTCTATGGTAACTGTGATTGTGGATACAATTTTACAAATTTGGCTTCATCTATCGGATGCACTTTGTGAGTGTGTGTGCATGCACGTGTGTGCGCTCGCCAATAAGCTTGAAGAGCAAAATCTGGCTCTTCGTCTTTAATTAAAGAGTGAGGCACCATTCCTTATTTCCTTTCCCCCCATCTGTGTACCTACAAATAGAGAGACTGACACACTGGCTAAAATGGAAACTCATTCTTGAGGGAAGACAAGGGTCTAATGAAAAGATGAAGAAAAGATATTAGGTAAAGCATTCCTTAAGAAATCTATGTCTGTTAACTGGTCCCGTATTTGCCAGGAGCAGAGGAATTTGATGGTGTCTCAGTTACATTAATCACAAGATATTAGTATCTAGTACTTATTGAATTTGGCTTCTAATCATTTCTTGGATGTAAAATGTGAGTAATTTATTCCTCTGCTGCTTTATTTTATTTTGCTCATCTCAAAAGAAACAAAGTTTACCCTTAAATTATGTCCTATTCTTAAAATGATATAATAGTTTGCTCATATTATTTCTTATGAGTTCATACAATCCTTTTCAGCTGATAAGCCCTATTAAGGAAATTCATTGGCAAAACCCTCTAGTATATTTAAAATATACTCTAATTTATAAAGACTAAATGTAAATATTTCAGAATGTTTCCTTTTTCTCTTTCAGTCAGTGAGCAAGTTCCAGTCACTCCCATTTACAGTTACTAGAAAGAAATGACTCTTTGAGACACTCTCTATCAGTATTGTGAGCTATTATCAAAGTTTCAATTTCCATCTCTGCCTTTTCTCACACGTGATGAAACTGCAGTTCAGGGAAGGTTCAGCAACTTAGCTATGGTCACAGGTACTCAGTGGCATAGCCAGGATTTGAACTAAGATCTGTTTGACCAAAACGCAGTGCTTCTCCCTGCTCACAATACTGTTTTACAGGTTGGCTGTGATCATTATAGATATTGTCACTCTATTTCCTAAATGACGTACTAAGTTCTAAGACCTGAAGGTATGAATTAATCTATGGGAGCAATGGAATGGAATATGTGAAATTGTGACTATCTGGAAGCATTCTGAGCATGTTATAAACATCACAGCCATATCACTGAACTCCAATTTCCTAGCAATACTTGTTTCATATAGCTAGAGGCATTAATATGTGTACTATATTTATAATATATTAATTTGGGGTATAGCAAAAGTAATATTTAATAAAGAGTTATGCTTTATAGAACAAATAAAAACTCAGACTGTGTACAATTCTTTTCAGTTATCCATACCTGTGTGCAGTCTATTAAGTGGTTTACACAAGGCCCCAGATTATAAGCTTCATGAGGGTTGGGACAATGGCTCCTTTATGCATTACTGTATTATTAGGGCTAGCACATCATCTTGTTCATTAATATTTATTGTGTTAATGAAACATCTACTCAGTGGCAGCTAACAGAGAGAACTAACCAACTTT